>DWDV01001786.1:0-12545 GCA_018245615.1 Mimoniades ocyalus | reverse complement strand
GTCATAATGCCACCCACGCACCAACGAAACTCACGCGACGTTTTATTTATCGGCCCAACTCGTTTTATTTACTTCGTTTTATTTATTAATTCTAATCGTATTCTAATCGTACGGCTTTCACTTCGGTATTTGAACGGAATTCTTCAAAGCTATATTAATTGACGCCGAGTTTAGATTAAGTCGAAAAACATTTGCTGCATTCGAGTACATTATTAAAATATTGTTTTACTTTTATGCAGCTGTATCTGTCTTCAATGTCGGATAATGCAACATGGACTTATAAGTCTTTAACGACGGGATTACATGTCACTATGAACAGTGACTACATATCTACTCAATACAAACACGAAGTCATCAAAAAGCAAATTCATTTATTTATAATTGAAAATATCATTTTGTATCTCAATACCTATAAATTAAACAATTTTTATCTTAATCATTCGTGACATTACTAAAAGAATAGATACCATATTACATCTTATCAAGTTTATTGAATAAATACGTGAAAGGCTACAATAATGAAGGAATATTACACTAATATTTAAGAATGAACTTTAGTTAATCGTGTAAAAGAATAACGTTTTCATAGTAATGTATGCATAACTGTTGAAAGTCTTTACAAATGCTGTTCCATTAAAGATATTCAGAGTTTGTAATTATTTACACTATTATCTGGAATTTTAATATACTGAAAACCCGTGACAATATCAGACGTATAGACCAAATTTCTTTATAATTAACCTAGCTAACCCGGCGAACTTCGTACCGACTAGCACTCAATGAATACGTGTTACTATTTAACTGAATTAATTTAAGCTTAAATAAACTTAATACAATGAATAATAAAAAATATTAAGCTTAGTTATGGATGCTTAGTTAGCTTATGATATAATACAGAAAATGGAATAAAATGCAAAAATCAAGTACCTACTTCAACCACGTCTCAAAAAAGGTCATGATTGAATTAAATTATGATTGTACAGCATCGAATGCACTCGCGTTAATTCTCTTCATTCAAGCACCTTTTTATATACCTACGACATTTTTTTTTTGCTATCAGGCACAAGAATAAATAAAGCGAAAGGTTTGGCGATACGTAAACATATCCCGTACAATTGACCATAATAAAAACATGAAATTTCTAGATTACGACCATAAACAGTCCAGAATGGCTCTGTGATTTCGGATTACATCTGTGTTCTTCGATCATTTCCATCCCGAACAAAGTCATTTGAGAACATCCATTGTAATTATTTTCCCTAGAAAATGTCGTGATTCTGGTGTTTCGCCACGAAGCACTTTCAATACAATGGCAATTTCACTTTGCCATTAAGGCGACACAACCCAAGCGTTTCTCCAGCGAATTCTCTTAATGTTCGCAAACAACGTCTATTGGGCCAATGCAAACGAAAGGATGAGGGCTGTTAGTCAATGGTGCAATCGTATAGAAACGCTGCTAGATTCAAATCAACACTTGAGGTATTTCTTCCTGCACTTTGAAGATTATCTCGTTGTTATCTGTGCTATAAGCCGGACGATTTCTCGTTTCTAATCTAGGTGTTTCAGGGGATGCCTTTGTGTTTGAGAAGCACAAAGTAGATCCCTACTATAGCGGCGCCCTTCTCGTGCTATTTCCCATTCATCATCAGTAAATTGACTCGTAATGTTCCGTTGCCTCATACCGTGCAAGCACAATATCGGGTGTTTCGAAGTCACCGACAGTCAGGTTTCAACAACATTGCAACTTTACTCGCATCTATTATTAAATGTGCGTTCGTGTGTTCCTGCTGATCGTATTTTCGCTCTGAAAATGACTTTGTAGTCATCATCATGTCTTACTGATACGGGGTTGAAGTACTTCGTTTTTTTATTTTTTTTCTATTTGACAACCAATAAATATGTCCATCATCTTATATTTTTTCATATTAAAATTTTTGGAATATGAAACCCAGGAAAATTTTGGGAAATTATTTTTTTCATAATATTTTATCTATCAACATTAATATTAATAAATATTTAATAATTATTATTTGTTATTCATATTTTTCTTATTTCATCGAATTTGACGTTAGCAGCCCGGTCGTCTTTGGCTAGTCCTTCTCGCTTCCATGGCGCGGCATTTTTGACCATGATTTTTTTTTCATAATTTTAAAATTCGTCAATTTTCCTTATGTTTCTCACCACTGAAACCTTCCCCAAATTTCCACAAATATTTCAAGATCAAAATTAGCCAAATAGTTCCATCCGTTCACGCGTAATGCGATGACCAAGGGAAATAGAGATTCATTTTTATGTACATATGTACATATATAGATTCTGTCTCTGCTGCAATACCCCTGAGTTCATGAAAAAGAACCTCGAGTAATTTCGAATTTAATCCCACTATTCTGAAAATACATTCACGTGTCAATCAAGTATATAAGTTTTTATTATTCTGTTATCCCAAGGTATCAGTATTACAATATAGAAGGCATTACAAGGTATTAAGCAATGAATTTTAATACGGAATTCCTGAGCTATAAGCGGTCTATTTTGTTCTAAATGATTTACGACCTTCATCTAGTTCGTAATTTATGATCGATCAGCTGAAACGTGCTCCGCGGCGACATATCACTCTCTATTTTGAAATTGATAATTTATCACCGCACCAATGACAAATCGGTTGCGTTCATGTGATTACAATTTGCACAGAATAATATATAGGTCTGTTTGAAAGGCCTATTGGCCCAATGGTAAAGTGACCCTGACTGCTAACAAGGTTGTGAATTCGACTCCAACTCAGGAAAAATATTTGTGGTACGACCATGCGTATCTGTTCTGTTTGGCAGTAAGGTTTATGTGCGTTTGCACATCAGCTGGTCATCACAGTACTGGGTCTGCCTAGTCATCTGTTAGTTACTACAGCTGAGGATGCAACAGACAAATTTACAATAGCCAAGAATGCCAAAATGTATACTGTAGACAAGCATATGATAATGTTTACTATACGACAATGTAGACTTCATCAGCCCCGGTTTTATGTGACGATTGGTTTATATACCTAACTTGGTTTATATAGCTAACATCTCACCTTAATCCAAGGGTATCAAACTCGAAAGCTAACTTGGGCCAAATAAATAAAGCTTAACTATAGGTATAGGCCGCAAAAAAATCAATGTTCATAGAAACAATATTTTTTATTTTGACTAGTACATTGTAATAAACATATATAAAGTAAAATTATTGTTCACGTCCTGATACTTGACGTCTCTTCTCTGATACCATCTTTCCTATTTCGGGAGAAATTTTATTGGCCGAAACTACTTTCAAAATTGACCCAACGTGAGCGTTATTAATACAGATTCGGGCAGGAGATTTATTTCCATTCATAACAGAAAATAATTGCTCGCACTGTTAAGTACTTCAAAACGTGGAAATAATTTCGCGCCTGCTACTTGCTTGCCTTTGTGTGGGGAATAATAAGGGATACGTATTACAACAGCAAATAAATCCATTAGTAAATATTATTGAGGCGAAGAGTATATTATAATTTTATATGCTGGTTTCGCGTGTAATTCACATTTCTATTTTATTTTTACTTTGCGTGAGATAAATTGACGGGGCCGCAAAAATGTTCATCTCGGACCGCATGAGGCCCGCAGACCGCGAGTTTGACACATCTGACTTAATTCCATTGATTTAAATACAATGGCAGATTGGATATGTGTTATATTTACATAACGGACTTGCTGTTGTCATATGGCAGTAATAATCATACCTAAGACTCAAAGAAAGACCAAGAGCAGGTGATTATATGAATATGTCTTCTAATAACTAAATTGCAAGTATACAAATATACTGAAAGCAATCACAAAAATACCACCCACTTTTTATACACAGAAAGCTTTTAAATGTGAGGTGATCACAAAATAAATCGTTAATCGATACGGTCAACAGAAAAACAAGAAACATTCGAGCGGCACAGGTGTACGGTCGACATAAATTGCGCAGGTAGAAATACCATCCCCTACATGACACAACCGAAGTTTAGGGATGACCGACCTTTTTACTTTTTTTCTCATAACAAATTAATATTCAAGAAACTGTTACCAAGAAGTTCTCATTTTATTAGAACGCTGTTGACGTAAACTCCAAGCATGGCAGATAGGGTCAACCTGTCACATTGACATTGCTGTCATTAATTTAATAATACACTCTGTATACATGCATCTGCTTGTAGTGCTACTGTGTTATTAGAGCATGCTGTATAACGTTAAAGGTCATTCATAAACGTCGAATGTTTGTCTCAGCGTACCTTTCACAAAGCATATCAATGTTTAAATAGGAGTTACGAAATTTATATGGTCAGTCATTGAACGTAACTTCACGCCGGTAATCCTTGAAGAGGTAGGCAGAGGAGTGTAGCACACATTAACTTTTCATCAGTTACGTTAACGTTCCACGAAGCCATATGAATAGTATTTGTTTATAAAAAACCCGTAAATCACGCTTGTAACCCCCGATGAGGTAGGCAGAGGAATGCAGTGCACTCTCAATAGTATTTGTATGGTGCATTAAAGGCAAAATTAAATAAACCATTACAACATTTCGATATTTATTATACAAACATTTCACTTTAAAATTATTTTGCAACAAAACAATATTTTACAAGACCGATTCAAACTATTCTAATGTCGTCATTTAATTTGAGTATTACTTACAAGCGAAAAATATATTCATCGGCGAATTATTGTTTCTGTAAGTTAATATTGTATGTATCGCACAAACAAAAAAAAGAATGAAACGTATGATATTATTGCATCCGGCATAATGATGCGACATGAGTATTATTAATACTGAACAGATTAATAACTGTTTTCTAAGAACTATTAATATATTGACGGAAGCGGAAGTGCTTAACTAGATCTTTGGTAGTTTAAAGCTATAACCACATCCGGTTCAAATTTAAAGTTGTTCCATAAAATAATGCTTCAGTAATATGTATCCTATACATTATTTTTGATATTATACATTTATTATCGACTGCCTCGTGGGTCGTGTTGGTTGCAAGTGCGACTGCCGAACGGGAGGTCCTGGGTTCGATTCCCGGGTCTACTAAATTTTCTAATTTAGATTTTCTAGTAGTGACTACTAAATTTTCTAATTTAGATTTTCTAGTAGTGACTCGGAGTATGGATATGTGCCCGGTATATGGCAATAGGCTCACCACCTAGTCCATCGTGGGACTTAAAAGTAACTGGTGAAACGTTCTACATTCCTCTGCCTACCTCTTCGGGGATAACAGGCGTGATGTTACTTTTTATACTACTAACCTACTACTAAAAACCTTATGAATGAATATTATGTGTTATAGACATTTATTTCAACGTGGTTTACAATTCCAATATTTTATAAAAAATTTGACATTATAAAATATATTTCGTAAAAAATTTTACACAGGGCGCTCTTATAACATTGATAACTGTAATTTTTAAAACATAACTCAGTTATTAATGCCAAAATGTAAACTGAATTATCGAAAATTATAGGTTGCAATTACAAATTACAATTGCAAGTTGTAATAATATTAATTACACGTTCAATAATTCATATCAAATCATATTTATGAACTGCGAGCGTACGATGAAAAAAAAAAGCAACTAATATTTTATTAATTAATGTCAACAAGTAGGACTTAGACTTGTAATGCCACATAATAACGTATGATCAATATTAATTATTACCCAACATAATCAATATCTGTCATTAAAAAGAATTTTAGTTATTTATTACTTTAGTTGTGGTAATGGATTTGTTAATTGCGAGTTTTTGCTTTAAGCGCTCATTAATTTTCTAATAGCTCGACCTGTGAACCCCGATAGTGCATAATAGCATTAATAAGTCTCGGATAAAAGTGAAAGTACGCTGTCTGTAAAGATGCTAATTGTTACATGTGATTACATAATGCTTTTATAATGTCATTGGAATATCATAGTATATGCAATCAACAATCGATTCCATTGGAATGCTTAGGTCGTATTCATTTGATATTGTACTCTTCTGTAACATCTTAATCTAAGCGGGTAAGGGCCTGTCTTTATCGGTCAATTCTGTGTGATGGAGATTGTACAATGTATATATATATATGTGTGTGTGTGTGCGTGTGTGTGTGTATTATTTATATACGTATATAGGCGTCATATTACGGCTTTATCATTGATCATGAAAGTTCATGAAAAATGTAGGTAAATTTCTGGATATCACTTGTTAGTCTATATTTCATTCAATTCCATACGTGTTGAATATACAGGAATATATTTTTAGTAAAGTCAAAGCACGTATATGTGGTACATAACCGCCAGTTTTTAATTAACATTCTCTCTTTAAAGATCCCTTATCAGATTGTTTGCTCTTTCTCTCTGATTGCTCATCGCGGCTTCATGATTTATTTCCGCTCATTGCGAAACGTGCGTTTAAATTTGAACTTTATGTTAAAACGTTTAAAGTTACATTTTGTACATATAAAAGTTATAACACGGCTGTGTGTGAATGTCATTACATCCACATTTATTAAACTTGATTCGTTCAGTCTTATTAAATATATTTTGATTTATGTAAAATTGAATCTGTGGTCGATCGTTTCTAATTGGAATGGAAAAAATATCGAAACGAAATGGTCATTGGTGAAATAAAAAATTATTACAGACAGTTGATTTAATGTCTTCTATACGTATTCATTCCAAATTACATTTGTGCAGCATAATTTCATCAACGAATTTCAATTTTGGAATTGGAATTACATTTAGTTCTGATGGTATTTCTTGGAATGAATGGTGGTTACCTATACCAACGCATATTATCTGGTCATAATGACGCCCAACTAACTTGGGGTTCTACGAGGTAATAATGGAATATAATTGAATTTACCTAATCATAATCTTTCAGTCGAAAACAGAAGGTCCCGAGCTGATATGACATATCCTACATGCCTTAGAAATCTTGAGTTCTATTCCTGTAACAATGACAAGGGTATAGATATTTGGAACAATTAAGGAATTCGTCTGTGTGTTTTTAATTTCTTTTCGTTTATTCAAAGATTATTTCATTTATTTTAAAAAGCGCAAACATGGAACATGATCATGAGACGTAAACGTAACTGGTGAACTGTGGAATGTACTCTGCCTCTTCGGGAACACAGGGGATTACAGGCGTGAAGATACGTACATGTTATGTTTTTCTAAAACACAAATGCCGATCAACGAGTAGCGTAGAAACTATTGGTAAAACTTTTAGGTATGTGAACTTGAGTACATAGAAATATGCTCATATCTTTCATTGAATGCTACATATAATTTTGACCTTGGAACATTTACATATTGCACACCCTTCACTTGCTATCAGCGGGGTCAGTCGAGCTAATAGGGTTAACACATATTTGTCTCATCTGTTGGATTTTAATTGGCAGTAATGCCATCTAGTTGTTACATACAAAAACTCGAATATCTAGTTATATTAGAGACTTCTTCTTATGACTTCGTGAGTGGTCGTTTCAGCAGCGACTTAGACGTTCACGTGGAAAATAAAAATCGAATGGATAAATAGCTTATGGTGATAAATAACTCCGTTGGACACGGGCCTCTTTTCAGAATGGGAAGGTTCACTTGTTTAATTTTTGAACGAAAATCTCAGTCAAAGAACTGTATCTAATGACATAAAATTATGAGCTCATTTTGATATTGGGCGCCGTAGTATAAAATAATAGCAGTATCACAATGGCTAAAATAACAGTCACCAAATAAATATATTTTTTGGACAATGTTGCATACATTTATATAAGTTGTTAGTAAAACTATTACTTAGCGGCACGCCAGGCACGGGGTAGACAGAGAACTAATATCAAAAGGTTCCAAATATTTTTAACATACTTTTCAGCATTCATTACTTTCTTCACATAAACAACCCGGTTTGGGAGACTTCGAAAAGAAACACATTGATGAGTTGCGCAATAAAAGCATTCTGATAGAACATCCGTTAGACGAGAACATTTCAAACAATTCATGCATCAAAAATTGTTTAATTGATAGCGGTCAATACATATAAATCAATACATTTTAATTAACAAGAATTCATGTCATATTTATACGACACGACCACATCAAATATTTACATTGAAAACTTTAATTACGTTCATTTAATAAGTAGAACAACTAATCACATCTTCCCACATTAAGAAAAGGATAGAAAGTTCTCTATCTCACTCTGTTTCACACGATGCCGTCAATCCACTGTCATATTATCAACGGTTATTATAATTATTGGCAATCGTACGGTGCGGCGTAATTCGCAATAAATTTTATAGACCATAACTCAGGGGAATTGACAGTAACGCTGTTGATAATACATAGTCGTCAGAGTGTATCTTCGTTCATATTCATAAATGTAAGTTTAACGCATACATGTCATCACAGGCTGAGCTATAATACATATAAATATACTGTGCTATAAGATACATATAATTATGGCTCCGTCTGCGAAGTCCTTAATGACCTATCCAGCTGATTTTAGTCACCGGAACCGTAGGGACCGTAGCCTTGTTGCGTACATAGAAACGCTTTGATGATGCAGAGATTTAATATAATTATCAAATCTTTTAATAGTTTCACTGCTGGATACTGTCTTCTTTAAGAATAAGAAGGTTTAAGGCCATAATCTGCCACGCTGGCCAAGTGATGGATATCAGGTACAGTGACCTATATAACAGTTTTGTCATACCATTTTCTTTCACAAACTGTATTAGACTAGTTTGGTAAACCCTATCCAAAATAATATTCGCAGTCGATGCCAATTGTAGCTTTTATCGATATCTTTTTAATATAATAGAAGCTAAGGAATCGATCAATTATGTTTCGCTTGGTGTGGTCGCCTCAGTGTGAAGGTTCTATTGTCCTTACATACTCGTATTAACTTACATCTATTATTAACGTTACATCTAACAACATGGTCATCATAGCCACCGTTCTAATGATAAATATGTTACATACCAGCAAACGTATTTTCTTAACATCACAACTGTGTAGTACATTACCATATTACACCAGTTAAATTTTAGGTCAGACCATAGAACAGGGAACGTTATTGTTATAAACCGGGCACACATCCAGATTCCGAACTGCTACTAGAAATTGCAAATAGAAATTCTATGTTAGAAAAATTCAGTAGTACCTGAACCGAAAATTATAACCAAAGTTAATCGATCAGTAGTTGTGCTTTGCAAATACTCGACCAACGAATCCGTGAATCTAACTAAACCAGTTATCCAGAATTACCTTGCAATAATTATGTCCTTACAAAGTAGATCCTACGCAATGTACAATGTTAACCAAACGTTACTAAGTTGTATAAAATATTTGTAATGCTAATTTTTTTATGAATACACGTACGAATATTTATTAAAGAAAAGTTTCGTTTCCGTAAAAACAACTTTGATGTCACCTTAACACAAATGAACAGGGATTTTTACAGTATTATAACAGGGTAACCACAGGCGGCAGGTACGGCCCTTGCATAAAATCGTGTATTTATTGTGAATCGCACACGGACATCTTGCATTAAAATAAAAACGAAACAAAAGTTTTACAGCTATTCAATGTTTGAATAAAGAAAATGAAAGGCAAAACGTCCTTCCGATAGTCATAAAAATGCACGACCGTTTTGAATGCATTATTGTTTTTTGAGACCCACATTTACCATCGTTATGAGGTTTCATGCAAGCGTTAAGAGACGATACCGCGGGGCGAACGCTCTGTAAACGCCCACTTCCACTATATTACGTTTTCCTTTAAGACGCGACCACACAAATTAATCGACCATTCAACACAAAAATACGAAATCATTCAATGAATTTCGTGCAAGTCGGAGCGTAATTGGCGATGCCGAATAAAAAGCGGTCGCGCCTAAAATGGTACGCGCACACCCGCAGGACCGGGTCATAAACATGCGACAAAAAAGTCGCACCTCACGACATGTGTCTGAGTCGCGCTGTAAAAACACGACCCGCTAGTGCCTCACCGACCACCGCCGCTCGAAACGGGAACTTTCAACCCGTACCGTGGATACGCGCCAGCTTACTGACATTTGTCAACGTTTCATACGCTCATTGACATTCTGTTGTTCACGGCGCCCTGGTTCGAATTTGAAAAGTGAACATATAGACACAAATTACCAATGCGTAACAATCGAAAGAATATGCCTATATAAGCATATTACTAAATTATTGACTGTTGAACTGATAGGGGAGTTAGTCTCCGAAATCAGCGTTCACGTATGAATGTACTAGAAAAGGCACGGTAGGTCTGCAAGAATAAAGTAAAGGTATTTGGCACTCGGTGCGTCCTGCCCACCCCATAGGAGACATGACATGTTGATATAATTATAGACTATTAAATTAGGCTACACCTAAAAAACGAGATGAGCTATATATTGATACAATATAATGAAATTTTGATAATATTGATTGTACTGATACCGTTCCGAGTAATGTGTCGAACCGAGCTACGTCCGCTGCAGACTGCAGTCCTCGCTAAAATGACATCCATACTTTATTTACTTTAAATATAATCATTATAATTAACTATATGGGAGTGTTCTACATTCCTCTGACTACCTCTTCGGGGATGAGAGGCGTGATGTTACGTTAAATATAATCTTCGTCAGTCACAACACTACTTACAATAAATAAAATTAAAATCTAGGTCTACGAACTACCATGCATGATATTGAATTTAAAAGCCATTTAATATATTTTTTTGCCTTATCATGAAACACGCAAGCTGTCAACCCGGTCCTCGCTCAGCTTTGCTGTCTAGTTTATTTTATTCAATTAGTTCATTCACATCTTATTATTGTTTCCTTTGTGAAATAGATCGGTTATGGCACGTTGAATCGTAACCGAAAATACCTTTAATAAAATATATTAAGTATACTATAAATCATATTTTAATGTCTCCACCAATTGTCATCTTTAAAAAGTTAGCTGTTGGATATGTCTTTCCTTATTGGAGCCACTTCACCAGGTCCTGCGCTTTCTGAGCGTACTTTTAATGCCTACCCATTGTCAAAGTAGATCCAAGTGCAATAAAATTTCATTTTATGATACCTATAGAAATAATACCTACATGTGATGTAGACGTCGACAACTGTCACTCACGGCAGTTAACAGACAAATATCAGTGATTGTGGTCAGAATCACTATCTATTCCTAGAGACGACATTCAAGTATTTCCTGTCAATCTATCATTATTTAGACATATGTCACTGAAACCTGTCATGAATTCTCTCTCTAATCCTTTCTCCGTTAGATATCCTACTTTTAATTAATGTAAAAGTCTTAAAAAATATATATATTAAATTCTTAAATAAAAAATAAAGACACAAAGAACGCTAAGCGTATATGTCGGCTTGTTATTTCATGTAGAAATAACTATAATATTATTGTGACTAAACAGTATACAGAATATTATTAAAGTTTGACGTATGACAACGCATTTGACACATTTATGTATATGTAGATATGCACGTACGAAAAAAACAAGCTTGATATTTTTCACTCCTAGAGAGTGGTTTAGTAGAATGGTGCACAAAATGCGATGTGAAATATGAAAGTTAATATAGAATAAAAATAAAGGTTCCATCACGCCTGTAATCCCCGAAGAGGTAGGCAGAGGAGTATAGTACACTCCCATGTTTCACGACATTTACGAGTACGTCCCACTATGGAAAAGGTGATGATCTCATTGTCATACACCGGGCACATTAGCAGATTCCGAGCCACTACTAGAATATATAATTTAGAAAAACCCAATAATGCCCAACACGGGATTTGAACCCTGCATAGAATAACAATAAACGTTCCCAATAGTCACTAAAATAAGTTTGGGTCTCATTTCGCGTTCCACGTAACAATAACAACATTTGTCAAGTTGTATTTCAATAAGCAGTTGCCTCATCGAATAGTCAGTGGTGCTATTAAAGTACTTAAGGCTGTGTCGAAATTAAATAAGCAAGTGGATGAATGCTAAGAATGTAATAAGTAATATCCGGTCTTAACCTAAATACCGACAGCTTTGGCGAATATAACGATAATCGTTTATGCATTCTTATAATTGTAATAGAACAATCGAGTATTTATTACGAAAGCTTTGCCCACTGTTCGCCCCTGGATGAACCAGTGTTTTATCTCCTTCAATGATATACAGCTTCGTTTTCATAGCGTGGCATTTTCTGAGGCGGTGGTAGTTTCATTTTGATGTGCCAAAAGTGTTCTAAAGAACCTATTTTGAATAAATGCCATTTGAATTTGAATTTTATATCTCCCGCCATCCAATTTCCTTCTCCATGCATGTGAATGTCTATCATGAGCACGAGTACCCTGAACATGGGATATTTATCAAAATATTAATGAAATTATTCATTTAACACATACATATCTTCACACCGACTTCCTAGCGGGGTAGGTAGAGAGAACAGAGTGCCAAATATCTCTATTCTTGCCCACCTGTCGTGCTTCG
>DWDV01001785.1:0-12546 GCA_018245615.1 Mimoniades ocyalus | reverse complement strand
CTGGTGAAACGTGGGAGTGTTCTACATTCCTCTGCCTACCTCTTCGGGGATTACAGGCGTGATGTTACTTTTTATGTTTATATAAGATCTTGTCAAGAGCTGTATATGATATTCAAGAGCTATCAAGTGTTGTACGATTATCGGCGTGAACATAAAATTCGAAGCTACGTACGCGGGTTAATGAAAAACGTGCCGATCCACGTGTTATGTTTGAACTACGTTTGTGCGGAGCTATAGCTTATATGACTGGTACAGCTTTTTATTTTAAATAAAGTATAATGTTGCGGAACCCCGTACATGATGCAAACATGCTTACGTTATAATATTCTCAAAGTTATCTAGTGATAGCCAACGGTTTAGTACTATTAACACGTTGAATGCCTAACCAAGTCATTGCTAAGTGACCGTAGCAGAATGTATAAGCCTACCTTAGCGTTTAAAGGGTTAATATAATAACAGTTCTGGGTCTGTTCATACAGCGAGGGTTCCAGCAGATATAGGCGCAGACAAAACGGGAAAGGATTAGGTTTTAACCCGTTGTGAGGGCTTTCGATAATGTTTAACGTTTACTAATATTAATTCTCTTGATTCATGGTTCGTAATATGCCCGCAAGTCAAATTCATGTGCGAATCTATTACATTTTATATTGGAATATATAGTGTAAATAAGAAGGATACACGTTACTTTGTATTGAAATTGATGCAAATAATATTTAATTTACATTAACTTTCAAAGCAGGGACAGTTTGACGGACGCTTTTGGGGACAGTAAAGGCGAGAATGGCGATTATCGCAAGTCCCCGGCTCCAGAGGACGATATGCTCGGTGCTGGACCTCAAAGACCATCTGGTACGAAATTTAAATTATCATATATTTTATCATGAGAAGGGTTAAAAGTCTATGGTGATGGTCTGCCACTCTGCCCAAGTGCGGATTGAGAGACTTCTCACACCTTAGAGAAGATTACGAAGAACTCTAAGTTGTACAAGTTTACGTAAATAATTCTTCTTCACTATTATGATTGGATGTATAATTACCCATAATAAAAAAATGTATGCCACAGGATTTAAGATTATTTTTAGGTTATACGCCATTCCTCACAACAAAGGTAGTAGATAAACGTAATTTTGACGTGTCATATACTTATCCTTCATTCAATATTATTTGGTTATAATTACATTTTTTACACATACTTATACACATTTATACAATCTTATACACATTACACATACTTATACACATAATTACATTTACACAGTGGGTCGTAAACTTAACTGGTGAAATGTGTGAGTGTACAACTTTTCTGTCTTCCTCTTGGGGGATTGCAGGCGTGATGTTACGTTACATTTTGACATGTTTGTGTACAGTGACGGAATCGGAGAACATGTTGCCTCGCCACCTGTCTCCCGAAGTGGCCGCTGCGTTGCAGAGTGTCCGCTTCATTGCGCAACACATCAAGGACGCTGATAAGGACAATGAGGTGAGTTGCAATAACAGGATTGATTGCAATCTAATCCTATCAGATTGCACGCATTTTTCCGCCATTGTGCAACACTTAGACCACTTTCCCTTGATTTTTCCGGAAGAACTTTTGGGGCTGTAAAAGGTTATTGTAATGTCCAGAGAAAATGCTACGGAACACTGGAATTACAAATCTCATTTATTTTTACATTCTAGTATCGTATTAGTTTATTCTATGTTAGTAATCTTGTGATAAACTAATTATAATTAGCATTGGTAGTAATAAGTAGTATTTGTTTTCGAATCACGGAGCCATGTGCGCGATAGATTTTGACGAATCAACGAATCAATGCTATAGTATTGTCGAATCCTGAGATTACTATTAGTTCCAATAACACGGGTAATTGGGACACGATGAGTTGAATATTAATTGTTACTAAGTTTATGTGTATTGTTAACCAAGGACCTTTAAAATCGAAGATTTGTATGATTTATGATTGTGTATTAAATTAAAACCAATTGATCAATCTAGTTGAAATTATCTAAATGTATCTTATTGTGTTCCTCGACTAACAGTACAATTTATCAAGCACAAGAAACAGTGTAATAATGTTCGGTCTTAATTGTAACCGCGTAAAAAAAGTAGCAGAAAGTGGTTGTTTGTTCGGATTCTGTTAAATATTCATAAAACTCTAATGGAATCGGAATGGTTTATGCTGAGCTAGGTAAATGATGACCAGAATACCCAATTCCTTGTTTCTGACTGGTTCGTTGGTGTAGCTGTTAGCAAACCATTATTCCTTTTTTGAAATTTATTCATTAACTCTTTTTTTCTTTGAAATTAACTAGAAATACCGTGACAAATGGTACCGTATAAAATATTTCACCCATTAATATAAAAGGTAAGTCGATTAGGGTAGTACATTATAATAAATGAATTATTACCTCCAAAATATAGGCCCGAAACCAGTCGGAGCACCCCGATAAACATACGTGAGTTAAGCCGGTATATACATATATACTCGTAATCATTTGTAAAAATACTCATCGAAATATTTAATAGAAAAAAGGAATTACCAAATTAATAAACATTAAGCGCTGGCTGATTTAATGAAAATTTTATATTTACTTTAGCAAAGTTTCCGAGCTTACGAGAACTCTCTAAGCACTCAGTTGTTATGATAATACTAGCAACGATGACAAAAGCTTAATATGTCTACGTGTTTATTGATTAGTCAATAATTTGAAATTTGCATAATCTGCATTGATTTATAGTGTCGTAGGAAGGTTTCTTTAATTTTTGTGTAATATCCGTCTAGCATTGCCATTGTACTTGTACATTATTTTGTATTTGTACATTGTTTTGGTTATTACATTACGGGTATATTATAACTTGAGGAATCCAAGTGATATGCAGTTTGTTGTTGTAGAATAATCTTTAACTTTATGAAATACTTTTAGGTGAAATACAAATATTTGTTAAAGAGAATGATGTAAAGTAAACCTGGTAGAAACTTTACTTAGCACTGTGCCCTACTTCGTGTTCTCGAATGTTATTATAGCTGATATTCTTTTGTAAAACTCGAACAAACTGCAGTGCACTGTGTACAATACCCGGATTCATAAAAATTTATAACAAAATACGAAAGTTTTACGACATAACAGAAAACTATGTTTGCTTAGCTTAAGCTCTAAGAGCTGGAGGTGGCGTAAACTATTCAATTACTTGTGTAGGTACTGCAATAACGAACTGGATTTCGTTTACAGTTTCACTTGCACGATCACTTGGAACGAAGAAAATCAGCTTGTGTGCATTTAGCGTTTTGAAGCTCGCTTTGCTAAAGTGCGTTTTGAGAACTAAGAAATCCTATTTAGGTAAACGTACTTCTACTGATTATACTATTTAGTATATGTAATCACTTGTTAAGACGTGCGCGAAAAACGCACACTTTCAGATGTGTACAACGCGATTTGCGAGGGCCTCATCTGCGCGCCATTCATGCGCATCCATTTTGTTGAAATATACGAGAAGGTACATTCGATCGCTCGCTTTTGAGTAGAGTGAATGCACGTTGACCGAAATGGGCAACGATCACTTTGATACTGGTCTATTGTAGAGTAAGTGTCTTGTATCTATTGAATCTAAACTGATATCCGCCTTTAAAGTGAAAGAAAATGACTCCAAATACAAATTCAAATACACATACAAAAATAAATACAAATACAAATACATATATTTATTTGTGAACATAGGTATTTTATAATGTCATTAAGCATTTCATGTGTGGTATGAAAACATTTGTCAATAAGAATTTTTTTCAATTCATGTTTTAATTTTACAATACCGCTTGCTTACATTTTTTATAAAGTCTGGAATTTTAATATAAATTTAGGCGCCATTCCGAATACGCGTTTTCGTAGCAAAGCTGTCTTTGATGAATTGAAATGTAATTGTTTTTCGAATCTTTCCACTGTTGAACACGGGTGTCTGCTCAAATGCCATAAATTGTCAGTTTAACATGGCAGTCATGGCAGATTGCTGACAAAATAGATTTACAATGGGAATATTGATGGATACAGGTGTCGAATGCGACCATTTCTCACTTATCTGAAACTAATAGGTCAGATACGGACTGATGGGAGGGTCAGAGGACTCAGAAAGCGGTACGCGTGTTTGAAGGGAGGGATGATCTCTTACCTATCACCTAAGACGACGTAGCGGGGTTATATACTATAGAATTATATAATACCTATTTTTTGATAATTATATTCGTACTTCAATATACATATGTGGTTTAATACAAGTTTTCTTTTGCGCTTTTTCATAATAACATAACTAATTCTGTTATAACTTTGTTCTGTACAGAAAGTGCTCTTTAATATTCAATGGATATTATAGGATGAGCGTAAAAGTATTACTTTGCTCGTTAAATCATTGTTAACAATGCTTAAAGTCTATGCAAATTTTGTTCGACGTTAATTTGCTTAAGTTATTTCGTATCATGCCTCGGATATTACGTAAGGGAAGAGTTTTGTATAAGCTTAGTAGTTCTAGCGACGTCTTCAATGTAACATTTTGTATATGAAAACACGTTTTGGTAATTATTGAATAACAAGTTATTGTGTATGAAGAGAATGATGATGAATTTACAAGATGCACGTTAGAATATTTGCCACTCGATGGCCTGTACCTACCCCGTAAGGGACTTGGGGTGATCATATCCTTAAATATTATTATATCTGAAGTTAAAAATAAAGATGATTGTAGTATAACTAATAAGATAGTTGGAGTATACTTAGTAAGTTGAGAATAAGGCACGATAGCGGTCCTAACAGCCTATGCCTATGTAAACAAGGCTTGTACAATAATGATCAAAAGTAGATAGATAAATAGATCTACTAAATTAACTTACACCTAAATGTAAGATTTTTCTTGTTTGCAAGTAGCTTGTTTAATAAATAAATAAATATTATACTTCGATTTTGACGCTGACTGAAACAGGATGAAAATTGTATAATAATTATTGGGTATTAAGAGATAGCTCGTTTAATCGTTTATAAATTTGTTTTAAGTCTATGTTAATGTCGTCAAATTTGCGCGTTAAGCCCTCTCCGATATTAGGAAGCATGTCCCTGGTATTTGGCGCTTTTGTTCGATATTATTTGTGTTTAACGATTTATGTTTCAAAAGAACCAACTCTATTGCTTGATGCTATTTGATATAACTTGTACTATTATTATGACCGTTGCAGACTTTGGTGTGTATGATTTTTCATGATAAGAGGAGACAAGTATCCAACAAGTGGATGATAGAAGAGTTGATGATGATGTGTTTTATCCAAAGTGTGAAGTCAGTTTATCCAAAGTCAGTTTAAATTTGTATATTTGAAGTTCTTGATTGTAATTTTGTAAATGTTGTGCTTTAGTGAGTTAGGCTGTTAAAACGTTAATTAATAGACAGAAACGTTCTAGTTCTTAGCATCTATTAGTCTAAGTTCGGATGTAAAGAGGATGATCTGTACGTTATTAAAAATACATATCGAGGGGTGAAAAGCTATTTGTTTTAAACGACATTTTTAGCGATTTTTAGTGATATATATATTCAGAATACATATCACAATTCTCTATAGTTATCTCAAGATACTTTAACTATGGTAATCCATGAACAGCGAGCGTGGCTTGAAACATTTGCATTCACAGAAAAGACGCGTGTTCAACCGCGAAACGATTAAAGGACTAATGATGAATGATACGTGTGAGTCTAGGGCGAGACGAAGACTGAGAGCGTTGTCACAAACACCTGTTTCCTAATGCATGAGGGCGTGACGAATGTGACGGCGGCAATTATGCATGGATCTCTAGTCGTGCATAATTGAACCGCTTGCATACTATGAATGTCTCGTTCAATTGTGGCAGTTCTCAACGGGATGGGATTAATCGGTTACGTGGGGCTATGCGTCGTGTAACGTTTGAGTGACTCCGATGAATAGCAAGTTTGATGCTGCAATAGATGGTTCGAAATCGTCTTGGACTCGACTTCGAATTCGGAAGATTTCATCACCAACCCTTTTATCATTTGAACTTCAACTTAAACAAGTTGAACTTGGATCTTTGAGAATAGGAAGGGTTGTGGCAAATGTTCGCCACGCGCGTGCGCGTTGGCAGCTTTATACGCCTTAGAAAGCAGTTTCGAGAGATCTGACTTTGTACTTCTCAATGTCTTCTTTCACCGCTACAGAAAGTACTATTTAATATTAAAACGTATATTTTTCGTAAAGTAACACGCGCCAGGATTTCAACCGAGGACACTTAGAGTGTTCAAGTGCTTTCTCCTACAATGAATAACTGTTATATAAACTATGAAGTATACCCTACCTATTAATACATTTTTATTAGGATGAAATAATGTAAAAGTTATTAGGACCATTTGTCGTAGTGATGCGAGTAGAGGTTACTAGGGTGGACATTCTAATTTCAAATAACATAACGTCTATATCCAGAATGAAATTAAAAGTTGGACACCCATACACGTCGATATCGGAAGGTCTCATAAATATTCCGGATAAACCCCGGCTCATTTGAAAACAGTGACGGGAATTTAATAAGTTCTGTTAAAGCTCCCAACCGTATCAAGTTCCAGACATGTTTTTATGTAAATGTTTGCGTATTTTGTGTTTGGAAACGATAGAATTATATATATATACATAGATCTACCGTTGCTAAGGTTGTTGATGGTTCTTTGTAGACAGTGAAATATCTGGCTTGTAGTGAAGCAACAACGCTTTTTATGTTAATAGAATTTGATAGTAGATGATTTATCGCCATTATATGTGAGGAGTACATTTCGAAAAGCCAGGTTGTATTGTAATAAATAAAAAAAAGAATATATAAAATTCAATTAAAATCGTTGGAGATTTTTCTATTATGTAGTTATAAGGAATTATGTAGATACTATTAAAACTACTCTAACAATATCGATTAATGCCATCTGTTGCTCAGTACCTCATGTAACTAATAACTAATGTCAATTGAATAGATGTCTTGACCCGAAAAACTCAAGTTTCAATTTTCATCGAAATCGTTCGAGAGGTTACCGAGAAACAAATTTAATGAATAATTTAATTTAATTGAAAAGAGTATGAGGGTTTTCGCGTCTGTGACGCGTATCGGGGTTATGGGCAATGTTGACGGGAGGTCAGGCTGTCATTTAACCTGTGTCTGATCGTTGGCCTCATTTTATGTTTAATAATTGGTTTGTCGTTAAATACATGAGAATACGTACCATCAAAAATATTCGCGTAAAAATGATGTTGATTATCGAAACAATTTTGCCGTAAAAAGCTTTGAGATCTCGTATCAAACCGACTCAGGCATTTTTGCTTCCTTTGAGCCATATTTTCAGAAAATTTCTTTTTTTGTCCGTAACTTAGCCGTCACAAAGAATCATTTTTCTTGTACCTATAGGTAAGTCAGAACCTCGTTAGTATTGTTCGCAGACGTCACCCTCAAGAAGCACTGCAAGAAGGTGGTTGCAAACGCGACTGCTGATCGAAAGGTCTTGGGTTCAAGGCCCGGATTGGGCACCATTGCATTTTTTTAATTAAAATTTTCTAGTAGAAATTTCTAGTAGTGGCTCGGAGTCTGGACTTGTGTCCGGTGCTTGGCAAAAGCTCACCTCCTATTCCATTTTGGGACGTAAACGTAACTGGTGGAACGTGGGAGTGTAGTACACTCCATTGACTACCTTTCAGAGGATTACAGGTGTGATGTTATGTTTATGTTTCGTGATTTAATTATGTATCAGCTAAGCCAGAGCTTGCGGCGAAATTTCTGCTCAAGTCTCAGTGCGATCTCGCTGTGATTGGTGGACATGAAGAATAAGTCCGGAAAGGACTGCGTCTAATCGCGCTGTCCCAAAAAACCTATACAAGAGATATATAACTAAGTCGTATAACTAAGTTACATTATTAAGTCGGCACATAATTCAACCATAAACCAACTTAACAAAGTTACTTAACTCTATCTAATAGTACCTACTTACACTTAAATTTACTTCAAGCGACCTTCGCTTGCTTAAAGACGGATAGCCTAAATACATCGTGTGTAAGCATCCTTAATGTTATTGGACCAGTCGACTTGTGGGATTGGGGGCGGAATCTAATTACTTATCTCATTATTGGTAACGGGCGGCTAAATCAGCACATTTAAATTGCCACCCATTGATCCTGTCTCCGATGGGAATAGTTTCGATCTGCCGTGGTGGAGCATTTGTCTCTTGACTGTCGTCGGTGCTATACTGGACGCTGTTTGTTCCCCAAGTACGATGGGACAAAACGGCAACTAAGCCGATGTTGTGTGCGAATTTATGAGCTCATTTTTTGTGAACGAGTCCTGAGTAATACATATTAATATATGCTGCATCTGACTATGCATATTTATAATATATACAGCTAATTACATAATTATACGTTTATAATTTATATTATAATTGATTAATTCGCACTTGCTTAAAGGATATTTTTCTACCTTCATTATATCGCGCTTCCATAGCGGTGTGCGCGCGCAACTGTCAATTACACCCTCCACTAAACGCGTCAAAAACTTAACACTTCAAAATTGTACATTGATGGGAAACGCAAATTGGAAATATATTGAACATCGACAGCACTAGCCATAAACAGTCTTTTTATTACCGTCATCGATAGTTTATTAAATATCATAACATCTCCCCTGTATTCTCCCGAAGGGGTAGGCAGTGGTGAACACTCTATGTTTCACCAGCAATGTTAGACGTCCTACCATGGTATAAAATGGTGAGCCTATTGCCTTACATCGGACACAAATCCAGATTGAGTGTTACTACAAATATTTTCACGTTAGAAAAACGTTTCCAGGTTTCGAACACTGGACCTCTTGGTCAGCAGTCGCATTTGCAATCACTAGATCAAGAAGGTACGAGTAGTTCTTTTATTACAAATAATTAAATAGCCATATTTGCAGTATACATCTCCTTTAAAATACGAATATTCTTACAAAATATTAAACCTTGTTGAATGTTTTTTATTCAGTTTATTTTATTGGTAGTTAACTCTTTATATATTTCGACTAAGTGTTTACGAACAAATGCATCCATTAATGTTACTAAGTTCAAAGTAAACGCTTTTACGACATATTGTGCCGTATAAACTAAAGTCTTCTCAACGAGCAACAATTCAATTGATTAATTTAGAGACGAACGTTACCGTAATGACAAATACGAGTATGGTGCAATTCTTGTTGGACTCGATGAGACGCTAATTGTCTCATTACCGATAATGGTGTCAAAATCAGCACGTTTGAATTGCCACCCATCTATCCTGAGCCCGCTGGGAATACTGGGAATTTCCTGCGGTGGAATGTACCTACTAATAAAATTGTTATCATGAAACTAACGTAACATCACACCTAATGTAATCCCCGAAGAGGTAGGCAGATGAGTGTAGTATACTCCTAAGTTTCACCTGTTACGTTTACGTCTCATTATGGAATAGGTGGTGAAGCCTATTGCCATACACCGAGCACATTTTCAAACTCCGAGCCACTACTAGAAAATCTGAATCAGGAATATCTAGTAGTATCCGACTCGGGATTTGAGCCCAGGACCTCCCGATCGGTAGTCACGCTTGCAACAAACACGACCAACGAGGCAGTTATGCAGGCATCCTGAAACTGTCTTACAAAATTTTGCCATCGATTTCTATTTTCATGTTATTTTGGACTTAGATCTTAACCAACAAAACAGTGCTCTGCCATTTTTTTTAATTATTTAAACTATGCGTTAATAGCATTTGATACAACGATTGAAAAATCTATACAACCTATGATGAATGTATGGTTTTTTATGGTGACTGGTCTAAAATTCTTCTTGTTATTATAATATTATCTTTAGGATAATTCAGTATTGTGTAGTTACAGCGAAAGTTACAACAATGGAAAATTGCAGAAAGTTCATTAGTCATACTTAACAATTGTACTATTCACAAGTCAGACAATGTCCGTGTAAATTTCAACTAACAGTGGCGGTTAAGACTGAATCGGTTAGCACTCTTTATCAACTACAGTTGACTTTAAGTTTCGCAAAGTTCCAACATCTATCATCTACCAGAACAATGTCTTTTGTGACTTAAGAAGTGAACGATTTGCTGAGCACAAGAATGTTAAATATGATGTTTTAGTAATGAAGGAGTGTATTTGATTTTCGTTAGGCGTTTAATAATTAACTAGAAGTAACTTAACAGTGCCTGTTAAGACGTACTTGGACTGCGTAGCAGGCTATAACCCTAATCCTACTCGTTCTGAGGGGTGATTCGATTCCAACAGATATGATAACGGAACGGTGAAAGTATTGTTGTTGTTGTTGTTTTTGTTGATGTTGATGTTGATGTTGATGTTGATGTTGATGTTGATGTTGATGTTGATGTTGATGTTGATGATGATGATGAAGAACTTAAGAGTTTAGTGTCTTCTAGTAATAAAATATATTATCTAATGATAACACAGCGTTCTGTCTGGTTAGGCTGTACATAGACAATACAGATTTTATCTTCACATAAGGGATCTGAATCCTACCACTGACGTTTTGAATAGTTAAGACATTAAATTGCTATAATTGTACGTCACTGAGTTTAGTCTCACGAAGAACATCAGACTTTTTGTTCTATAAGTTAAATCCAAAATCATTGGTCGGCCCGACCGTTTGCTCTTAAAGATATAATGCGAAATATATAAATGACCTTCAATAGGGTGTTTCGACTGGAGGAATTCAACTTATTTATCAGAAAATAGGAACAGTTCGAATATTCCGCATTCCAGCCTGCCAGTTAAGATAAGGGGATTGGGCCATTAATACGGGCGCGGAACGGCGAACAAAGCGAATGGCCATTTTTAAACCTTCAGATCATCGCCATAGGAAATATTGATGGCCGCGGATCCCGACTGTTCGAGAACTGTGCTCGGAATATCGATGGATCAAGATTGATATTACAAACGTTACGGAAAAGTGAAATTGTGGGGGATTTTATACTTCACGCCTTTGTTACGACATTGTACCTACTATGTCGCGGTGTTAAGGTGGGCTTTGTAAGCCCTTAGACGCGAAACGAAGCTGGTTTTATCCATTTAAATGTTGATCCTTTGTCAACTTAAAAAATAACAATAAATTATTCTTCTAACAGAGGAAAATTCGTCGTGTTTAGTGTAGATGATTTTATATTAACACTTCACATTCACAAGATTATATAAGAATTCTTTATCTCTTAGGGTCTGTAGACATATGCAGAGAGAAAAACAAGTGAACGCAGTATCATCAAGTATTCAGTGTGCTCGTTTAGAAATCGAACCCGGAATAACTCTATTGTAATAAAAACTGTGAATATGGCATTACTAATCACATAACAGAATCCTAACAGGACGTATTTCCTCGAAAAAATACTAACATCACTTGACATTTGTTCTTTTGTATTACACTTTCTTATCTTCATACTTACATTACATTGATTTGGATACGAATACGTAGTACAAGTTATACATATAAAACGTAGATTAATAAGGTCATTCAAATAAAATCTTCACATAAACAAAATGTCCCGAAATAAAACGAAAGGCACGACAAGTATTATTTTGTGAATTATGTGAAAGGACTGCGCGGTGCAAATCCTATAAAGCCGGAGACAACGCCTGATAAGAACAAACTGCGGTCACGTGCTGGGACGTTATACAAACTCACTGAACATAAACTTTTAATGTTATAAAGCTGTACCCCAGCTTGTATCCAGTACATTTTTTATTTATAATTTTAAGAAGCTCAACAAACTTCACTACAGATACCTACGTGAATCTATGCTCGATACCTACGTGAAGTACAAAGCACATTTGCCTATATTAAAAATTAAAAAAATTAAAATTAAAATTTCTTTATTGGCTATTTAACATGGGTGAAAAACAAGGTGCAAGAGCCCCTGCACTAGGCTTATACATATATTCTGTATTTACACATTTCAATGGAATGTGTGGCCACCCTACTTGATTGCACTTGAATTACAAACGTTTTATTTATCGCAAATTTAAAAACACGAAACGTACTTACGATGCGGAGTTTGATTGAACGTTATAAGTTCGGTGTCAACCCTAAAACATAATTATCATAGTCACTTACCCTTTTACCATTGTTGGACAAGGTTGACCTCTCAGAATGGGAAGAGTTAACTAGGCTATTACTGCTTTAATTATATCCAACCGTTAATAAGGCTATTGTTTTTCTTGGTCCGTTACATAACTACGTAGTAATTCTAAGAACGCCTGATGCTTTATACCGTATAAACTCCTACACCAGGATTACAGTAGACTTATCATGAAATAAAGACAAGCACTACGTACTATTTCTGTAGAATAGTCTGTAAGAACAATTAAAATCTCATATTGTAATCCTCCACTTTCAATAAGATTGTCATGTATTTATTATAATAGTAATCCGTGGTTAACGGTGTTGGTTAGCGACATAGTACAGTACCTACTTGAAATTTTAATTTAGTTGTAATCTTTGTTGTT
>DWDV01001784.1:0-12549 GCA_018245615.1 Mimoniades ocyalus | reverse complement strand
TCGGGAGGTCCTGGGTTCGATTCCCGAGTCGGGCACTACTAATATTTTCTAATTAAGATTTTTTATTAGTGGAAATGTGCCCGTTGTATGGCAATAGACTCACCACCTATTTCATAGTGCGACGTAAATGTAATTGGTGAAACGTGGTAATGTTCTACATTTCTCTGCCTGCCTCTTCGGAGATTACAGGCGTGATGTTACTTCAGTCATGTATAGCCGTGAGTCGTAGCATGTTTTAAGTGTAATCGATTATCAGTAGTTACATGAATATGCATAACCAGTTTCGAAACCGTTTATTTCTGTAACTAGTTTTTTATGTATAGGTATAAGTCTTCAGTTATTTCTAAATATTATTTTTTTTCCGTTATGTGACGGTTGTGTAACCGTGAAACTGTTTAGTTACCTATGCTGTTAATATTTATTTAAAATGTAATCAAACAATGGGCTGCTGAGGCTGACGATGATGATGATGATGAATCAAACAAACTTTCCTTTATACTTTATCCAGGCTTAGGACTACAAAACATAATCTAATGATATAATCGTAAAATATAAACCTTAATATAAATATTCACACAAATTTATTATTTACAATTTATGATACACACTATTAACATTCATTTATTAATAATCGAAAAAATAATTTAGCAAGTAGTTGAACGCGCGACATAGACATTATTCAATAATTACTCGTCAGCACTCTAATTTTTCAATTTCAATACAAATTTACATAATATTTTAGAAACCCAAGGTCAAGGTTACAATTTCTTCAAAAAGATTTTGTATTAAAGTAAACTGAAACTTAATGCAATTACATTAAAATTTGCATGAGCATTTGCGCTAAAAAAAAGCGCGTGGGTACTAGTGTATAACCGTCTTTTTTTATATTCTGAGTGAGCCATTTCTCGATGGAGATAGCACTACAACAGGTTATGGTTACGCCTGTATTCTGTTGAATGAAAATCGCTTACCGTCGCGTCGGTAGTACACAACTAGTACGTGTCATTGTCACAAAACTGCGTACGACAAATAATCGGTACATTTGTATCCACGAAACTACTTTCGATTATCAAGATTCGCAACTAGTTGTTACTGAAATAGATTACGTTACGTAGCGCCCACTTGTACTCAAGTACTCATGTATATACATCCCTAGTCATGTCACTACATTTCAGATGTCTTATTTTTTTTTTATTTGAAGTGTTTATTCTTGTATAGTTCATACAATCATATTTTGAATAACTGTACAACTTTTGACAATACAATGTTTTTTATTATAGAAGTTTTTGTGATCTCAGTCTAAAAATCATAGATAAATTGATCCAAGAACGGAATACATAGTGCAATATTATTAATGATAAAAAATGAACGTCCAAACGGTAACTTCTTACATTGAAATATTTACGAAAAAATTACCATGTAATAATATAAGGTCACTACTACTTTATAAAGGAACTGACTTTGTTCTAGGAACCTTTGAAAGCACGGAAAAGACACGTGATATGTATGGCTTCGGATTTCTTCTATCCCAACACTGGCGGAGTGGAGGAACACATTTACAACTTGTCGCAATGTTTGATCAAGCGTGGACACAAAGTTATAGTCGTAACCCACAGCTATGGCCCGCGCATTGGAGTTCGATATCTAACCAACGGATTAAAAGTCTATTATTTACCCATCAGAGTGTTCTACTCACAATGCGCCCTCCCAACAATGATATGCAATATTGCTTTAGTGAGATATATATTAATTAGAGAGAGGATAGAAATTGTTCATGGCCACTCGGCATTCAGTGTCCTAGCACATGAAGTATCTATCATTGGCAAGTTGATGGGCTTAAAAACTGTTTTCACTGACCACAGCTTATTCGGTTTTGCTGACATGTCAGCAGTCCTTACAAATAAATACCTACAAATGTGTTTGTGTGAATGTGACCACTGTATTTGTGTGTCTCACACTGGTAAAGAGAATACAGTTTTGAGAGCAAAAGTGAGAAAACATAAGGTTTCTGTGATTCCTAATGCTGTAGATGCATATACCTTTACACCTGACCCTAGTAAAAGGGATCCCAGTGTAATAACAATAGTTATAGTATCCAGGTTGGTGTATCGGAAGGGTGTGGACTTAATGGCTGCTGTCATAGCTGATATGTGCCCCCGATATTCGAAAATTAGATTCATTATTGTAGGTGATGGACCAAAGATGTGGTTATTACAAGACTTACGAGAAAGGAAAGGGTTTCAGCACTATGTAACATTATTAGGTAGCTTAAAGCATTCCCAAGTGAGAGATGTCTTAGTGAAGGGTGACATATTTTTAAACACTTCACTCACTGAAGCATACTGCATGGCTATAGTAGAAGCTGCAGCCTGTGGATTAAAAGTGGTTTCAACTAGGGTTGGGGGAATACCAGAAGTTTTACCGGACAGTATGATTTATTTGACTGAGCCAGATGTTAATTGTATTGTTAAAGGTATTGAGAAAGCTATGATTAATTTAGAGAAAGGTGATATGTTATGTCCATATGAATGTAATAAGATGGTTAGAAAAATGTACAATTGGATGGATATTACAAGAAGAACAGAGATAGTATATAACAAAATAATGCTTAATAAAAACAAGCCATTGGGTGAACAGTTAAGAAATTATCTTACATGTGGTGTTTGGCCCTTTCTACTAGTCATAAGTCTAATGTATTTACTGCTACAATTAGTGGAAAGGATATATAAAAGAAAGCATATTGATATAGCTAAGGATTTGAAATATTAGATCTTAATAACTAAGAACTGAAACCACAATGCATGTGATACAAAGTTCATTAGTGTGCATAAATGAGTTGTTTATGATATTTATTTCATTTCTGTTTTTGATGATGTTAACTAAAATTGTTTCTAGCTACTGAAAGATAGGGGATATGAAATAGTTTCAAAATTTATGTTTATCAAACACTAGCTGTGAAGATTAAAGTCCATTCATTTTGCAATAATATTTATTAATATGACCAAATTAAACAATTGACTTATTTATTCTAGCTGTGTGAACAATATAAAAAAAATACTCCAATAAATAACAGTCCTGAAAGCAATTACTTTGCACTTACAATACATTCTATATAAAGATCTAAATATAAGGCCCTCTAACATATAACACAATTGTGTTAAGCTTTTATAAATTATATTATTGTTATTAAAATAATTGTTAACTATAATTCAATATGTTATGTTAGACATTAATTTGTTTTGTGACTAATAAATTAATAACAATATATTAGCCATATTTTACTTGATACATTTGTATAATATGTAAGAGGCCAATAACATTGCCTATGATTAAATATAATTAATGTGATTGCTGAGACTGATGTACTGATACAATATTTAGGCTAACAAAGGAATGTTGTCAATATTTCCACACGTTCAAGCCCTGTGAATGTAAATAGATCTTGTTAATAAAACTTTCTTTTTTTGACACTTATTTTTTACATAGTTTAATTTTCCTAATGAAATATAACAATTATAATTCATGGTTTTATCAGACTTTAGGATACAATACATATATGGTGAATGAATAGATGTGGGAGAGAAAATAAAAAAAAAATTAGTTTATTGTGGGCATGGGGACATAAAATCATTAAACAAGAAAACCTAAAGAAAGTTCTAGTGTGATAAATGTTCTTTAAGAACGTTTGTAAGTTTTAAGTTAAATATGTATTAAGGAAACACTGACACTTTGGTAGCCCTGGACGGATGCTTGGGTCGCACGCCGGCCTGCTTCAATTGAAGCACAATGGAGCGCAGACGCGCCACATCGCGGCCACGACGTGGGCCAAAGTCGCACAGTTCAGCCACGCGCGCCCACTCATTACCATCTTCAGGAGCACCTTCCGATCCTCGAGCCAGAGCTCGCTCAGCATTCCTGCATACACCAATGCATTTTTAAAACTATATACTAGACATCGCAGGGTTAATATTTAATATTTCAGGAATACAATTATTATGTATGTTTCTTATAAACAAAATGGAATGTATGTAGACTACAATGAATAAAAATAATAAAATGAACACAATTTATTTTATTTTATTAGTATGTCCACCAGATTAATGATAGTAGAAAATGAAATAAAGGATGTTTATAACATTTTTTGTTAATAATGTTACATTTAAAATGTCTAAATAAAAATATACAACCATTATTTTAACTGCTCCATTGAATAATAAGTACTAATCATTAATTACTTACTGGTCTTATTACATAAATCCCAAAAAAACTAAAGTGAAAAAATTCAAAATATTAAATTGTACATAACATACAAAACCAGAGTAAGCATCCCTGTTGAATCCCATATTGTTTACATGACAATGTTGTGTTATGATAACTCACTCTAATATAAATAAAGCATATTGTAAGAAACACGTTCAAATACATTACATACCGCCACCATAATTAAAAAACTATGTTAGTGGCTTAGTAGACTGAAAATGAAAAATATTTCTCATGTACTCACTTAGCAGACTCCCTGATGGCATTGGAAAGAAAATAGAATAACATTAGTATGCAGCCAGGCATATATTCAGCATGCTTAGGACTACATGTACTTAAGCCACAACAAATGCTAACTACTTGCTACATACACATACTAAGTACACATTTAGTATATATTATTTAGTTCATCATTTTTCAACCAGTTTTCGATTGTATCCTACGAAAAAGCAAGAAAAAATGTGAATGCCTCATGGGTTGGCATCAACAGGTTGAAAAAAAATGATTTCGTTTTTTTGAGCTTACTACAACATTCAGCTTCCTTAAACTTACTCTAGTTTGTGGGGTTAATACCAGGTTTACACAAAAAAGGCAGTTTTGAACAACTGATTATCTAAGACTAGTTCTATTCATCATATCACCATATATAAATTTAGTTTAACATGCATGCACAATGTGACTAGAGTGAAAGTAAATAGTAGGTATTCGAAATACATAAAACATGTATCTGAAAATTAAAAGAAAATAAAACCATGCTGTTTTAATGCAGTGTGATTAAAAAAATTATAAGTGGTATAATAATATATACAGTATATATATAAATATTATTCTACCTACATCATTCAGATACACATACAGAGTATACAAACCTCAAACTTATGTACATAGGATAAAAGTTGAAAATACAAAAACACATATATTCAATAAAAACTAATAACAGAATCATTTGTATGATTTCATTGTACCTGTTTGCTGCTTTGGTTTTAGCTATCTGCTCCTCGTGGGTCTTATACCAGTCATCCAACTCCTTTTTGGCTATTTTCAACATTTCTTCCTTTTTCTTTTCTTCTTCAGCATCTGTTTAAAATGTTATTTTCAAACTGATGTGCTCACAATATTTGCAAATTAATATAGTGAAAATAATACCACAATAGCAGTAACAACAAAATGTACTAGCCAAGCTTTGCACAGGCAGCCATTCAAAACCTCTTTAGTCCAGTAAATAGTTTAGATACTGAGAGATATTTTAATATCTACAACATTTTTATAATAAGAAGATATAAAAAAAGAATAAAGAAGACTACTTTTGAATTACATATAATAAGAATAAATTCGAAATTTTTGGATTTTAAATGAAACTTTAAGATTTCATTAGTAAAAATTATATATCACTCCTTACGGAAAGTGTGACAATATTAACACTAGGCAATAGCCACAAGGGGCAATTTCACACATATTGGAGCAATGAGAAAAAAAAAAAAATATGTGTACTTTATGTATTGATCTAAATTCCCTCACTACATAAACTGTAGACAGAATAGGGTACCTTTCTCTTCTAATCTCTTCTTTTGTTCTTCTCTCCATATCTTAATCTTTTCTGGCTCTTCTCTCTCTTGCTTGAAAACAGAAGTCTGAGGTGGCTCTTCATCCATCAGTCCATTGGATTCAAAACTGGCTGCACTTGGAACCTCTAAAGATAAAAAAAAACGTAACATAAGACTTATAATTACCGAAAAGGTAGGTAGAGGAGCACAGTGCATGCTCAAATTTCACCAATTACATTTAGATCCCACTATGGAATAGGAGGTAAGTCTATTGCCATACACTGGGCAAATATCCAGACCCCAAACCACTACTAGAAAAACTAACTTAGTGCTTGCAACCAACACAACCAACAATGCAGTCAATGATAATATTAAAGTTATAAATGAATACACAATCACATCAACCAACATCTAAGAGCAGGTTCAAACATCATCAGCTAAATGAGAGATGAAGGCCTATGAGAAATGTCTCATAGCCCTTAATAAAATAATGCAGTAAAAGTCATAGGAAATGAAAGCAGTTTACAAGTTTTAGGATGAAAACATATCAAAATATTAATATAAAATTTTGTCAGATGACAGGAAAAACACAGTGTGAAATGCACAAGTTAATATATTACAACTTATTAGGTAATTCACATTTTACATGTGCAGGAGAGCACAAAAATTATCAATATTAATTGTACATGATATCTTGTTAAGGGATTTGCTAAACATGTAGCTTGTTACTAGATTATGCTAGATAATTTTATATATTTATCAGAGTACCAACAGCATTACACACAATCTTACAGCTAATATTCATATTGCAGTACATATGCGAGTATGTATGCATGCCAATTACAGGTGCATTCAGCATACTCCAGTACAATGTGTTAATGAAACATTTAAAAAATAATACTTTACAATACACTAATACTAAGTTAATGAGAAAATCTAATAATTTTAATATAGAGTCAACAATAAATGCATGTAAAATGTAGAAATTAGCAATACTTATTTATTCATTTAGTAATATCTATTTATTTATTTGATCAAAAAATATGTGATACAATTGACTAGACAGGTCTTTGGATAATCCACTATCATTGATCTCTTCTAAATTACGTAAACATCTAAGCATTGTCATCATCATCTTCAGCCTGTCTGAGTCCTCTGCTGGGCAAAGGTCTCCCTTGGGGGGTTTAGATCCTCATGCTGAGCATGCAGGTCAGTGATCACAAAGCAGGGCTTCTCAAACCACCTATGCTTCTGTCTTTAGGGGACCAGGATATTTTGTTGTATTGATAGGCAACACCATATAGCAATCAGCCAGTACCAGCTTTAGTCACCTCTAATGGCACCCTGGTATTCTGGCATGTTAATTGGATCGGAAACATTTTTGTTACATAACTATTGTAACATTGAGAGGTCTGTGAGGTATCAAGTTGATGTCTTTAATGATGTTTGATTTTAATACAAATAGACAATAGGAAAAAAATAACAATTGTTATTTTTTTCCTATTGTCTATTTGTATTAATATTATTGTCTATTTGTATTTAAAAAATAACAAAAAATAACAATTGTTGCACAAACAATACGTAAAATAATAATATAATTATCCCAGTATAGCCATAATGAACCAAATATAATTTGATCTTAATAGAAACTTATAAAAATGCAGTGAATGTAAAATGTAATTCAAATGTAGTAGACCAATCATTACTTTAAAGTTAAAGGTCATGTTGCCATTTAAGCAAGAGCTAAGTGCTGCATTTGACCTTAATCTCACACTTCACAATTATTTACAGCCTCTAGTGTTACTGAACTGTACTAAGCGTTAAGTTAGAACTAAGCTTTATGGGAAGAGTTTGGAAACAGTAACTCATTGACGAATTCCAGTGTTTTTTCATTAAAAAATTTAATCCTTCCAGTGCCGCATACTTACGCCAAAGGATGCGTCATCCTGCTACCACTGCACCCACCACATACATATTCACGTAACATTTTTCGAGGCGCAAATAAGTGTAAAAATATTGTAAAAGTAGCTACTTCTCTGGGCTAGTAGCTTTATTGTATTGACTTCTATGTAATATATTGGATTATTATCGAAGAAAAAACATAACCTAATAAGTAAATATGGAAATAGTGATTATGGAGCAAGTTCATATTCCATACACATGTTAAGTCTCGTATGTATTATTAATTCGATTTGAAGGTAGGTGCAGAAGGAAAGATCAAGAAGTAATAAACTGATGAATTTACCAAGGAAGGATCAATCTAGGGTAATTTCTGATATTTTAATGGGTACAGAATTACAGATGTTTGTTTTAACTCACCGACAAAGTCATCTAATCCATTACTGATGTTGGAAGCGATGGTAACAGGGGGCGGAGCACTGGTTTCTAGGTCGTCTTCAAGTCCAGCCAGCTGGTTTTGTTCTCGAGCCAGAAACTCTGCCGCAGGGTCTATCTCGGGCTGAACAAAGTTATCACCAAAATCATCCATGGCTGGGGATTACAACAAAAAAAACAATAGCAAGTACTGTCGACGTCGATTTCAATAAATATCTCAAAGACAATCTAGAATTCTAGAACAGATGGTGCTTGAACAATGACATGATATCAAATTCAATTTTCAATTGATTCAGTTAAAACCGTTATATCATAAACAGCCAAACTAAAATAAATTTATGACATTGCCAACTACTGTACATTAATATTAAGACTAGATTATATAGATTGGAAAGGGGCATTATTTGTATTACATTTCTAAAATTGAAAGTACGAAGGCTTTTATTACTCAATTTTATAACACATATATATTTAAGATTAGTTTTCAAACGATTTAATGTTTTAATGTAACGCAAGATGGAATATTGTTGCAAAATATTTTTGCAATAGCTTTGAAACTAATCTTGGGCGTAGTCGGCCACCAAAGTGAGCGCTCATTTTAATTCAAAAAGTAATGGCGAACTAGTTCACTCTTTTAGTTCTTAGTTCGTTGTATGAAATAATGTAGGAAAAAGGAAACATAATCAATAAAGGAGCAAATATAGGTTTTGCTTTCGGAAAATCTCAGCGACCAAAACAAAACGATTTCCCGAAAATGTTGACGAGCAAAAAAAACGGTCTCCCGAAAATGTTGGCGAACAAAAAAAACCGATCTCTCGAAAATATTGGCGAGCAAAAACAAAGACGCTAAATAATTTATAAAAAGAACTAACGACCTAAGAGCGACATCATCGATGAACTAGTTCGCATAGTTAACCTAAAGGAGCGCTCTTTTGACCTAGTTCTTTGGCGAACTACCCAAGACTATTTGAAACTATTGAAACATGGGTTCCCTAGTTTGAAGTATTGTATACGATGAAGTTGTCGCAAAAATCTGCCGTGAATAAATAAAATCACTTCTCTTACTTATCTTATAAATCTTTACAACCAATATTGATATATTAATATCAATTTAATATTGATATATTAATATTAGCATTCTTTTTTAAAAGAATGCTAATTACGTACATATGATATATTTTAGGCAGTTAGAAAGAAAATCAGAGTCGCGAAAAAAACCACATAAGTCATAATAATAACCTAAAGAATATTAGTTATAGAGTTATAGTAATTCTTAACACATTTGTTTTTCGGAAATAACACAAGTATTATGATGAATCTATGTGTTAAGCCACGATATATACGTGCTAATATTATCAGCACTCTACGCCTTCATTCCACAACAGCCTCAGATGTTGATCAGAATGAGCAGGTTCTAATAGATGATACGGAAAATGAACAAGCAAGGGAAGAGGAAATACAAAGGAAAAGAAATATTTCACGCCTGTCTCCATCTCATTACAACGTGATCAATGGCAGAAGACCGTACGAAATGGCGAAATCACTAGCCCACTTGACAGTCAAATACAATAGGAAAATGTACGGGAAGTACGGAATTGCAAGTGGCGTAAATCCAAGTAAATGGAGCATAATTTTAGCTTTGTCTATTTGTATTTTTGTAAACTGTATATGTTAAATGAATTTTATACAAAATTGAAGTAATATACTATGATGACAATATTATTGAATTGCTTTAATGTACTTTACATTACCTTATTAATTTAATTTTTTATGAGTAGTTATATGTTTTAGTAGTCTGTAATCCCTAAACCCCATGCCCAATGTGAGGATGTGGGCTGTGAGGATGTGGGCAAAAACTCCTCATGGAAGGCAGGGTAGACAGGCTGTTGATGATGGTGGTGATAACATGCTTTAACAATGATAAAATGCAGTACACATAACATCACATGGATTGTTTCTCTATGTTTAAATGCAATTCCACTATAAAATAATCTGGTGTAGTGCACCAGAGTAAAAATATTTTCCCAGCTGTGGACATGACATTCAGACTCATTATTAATGGATTGTTAGCAGGTTGTAAATAACATTTTATTGTCACTCTATTCCGTGAATATATGCATAATTCTTAACCATTGTATAGATGTCATCAATTCATTAAAAATAAAGAAAAATACTGCATTTCAGGTATTTGCTGGCCATCTAAAAAAGATATTGAGGAAAGGAAGGAATTTGAGTCGATAGCATTCCCCTTTACAATTCAGGATATGATGGCATCTGCAGCTAAAAAGAAGGAAGAAGAAAAGTTGAAAATAGAACATAGGGAAAAGGATCTAGCAGCTAAGTTTGCAAAGCTGAACCACTGGAAGAAAGACCTACAAGACAGATTAGCTAAGAAAGAGGCAGAAGTACTGGCCGCTAAGGTATACAAAGTTACAATTGTGTTAGTATGCAATAGAGTCATAAAACTTAGCATCATATAAGAAATGTATGATTTCAGATTAAATATTTCTTGCTATATTGGTGAAGGAAAACATTGTGAGGGAACCTGCCCACCTTAGAGTCCTCAAAAAAAGTTCTCTAAGACATGTGAAGTCTGACAGCCCACACTTGGCTAGACTGATACACTATGGGTTTAACCATCTCAATCTCAGATGAAACATATGTCTAACAGTGGAATGATGAGAGGGTTAAATATACATATATTATACCCAGACACAACAAATACATATGTTCATAACACAAATATCAGCAGTCAGGTTTATTAACCAATATGAATTGCAATATCTTCATTACAACTCAATAATTTATTCTTGTTGATTGCAATTTTTTTCTTATTCTAAGAAATTTATTACATCTACACTGACAACTTTGCTTGTGTAAGACTGAACTTATGAAAAATTGCCAAGAAATAGTTTTTTTCCTAAGGATTGATTAAGCATTGTATAGTATTCTGGACTTGTCAGCCTTTGGCTCAATGGTGCAGTGGTTAATGAACCTCACTGATTTGCCGGGGGGTTATTGGGTTCCATTCCCATCCAGAATAAATGAGCAGAACTATATTTTCTGTGACTGGGTATATAACATATCTAAATATACATTTATATGTATTATATAATGTAATATGTAATCAGCTGTATAGTTACCATGACATAAGCTCTCTTGAAGCTTAGTGTGAAATCAGATGGCTGTGTGTGGTGTTGTCCCAAGATATTTATATTTCAAGTAATGCATTAAGAGTAATTGGTTGCACTACTTTAAAACATAATATAGAAATGTTATTTCACCTCTTTCAGCTCAAGAAGGAGCGTCTAGTGGAAGAGGTCAGAAGGCATTTTGGGTTCAAGTTGGATCCTCGTGATGAGAAATTCCAGGAGATGTTAGCAAAGAGGGAGAAAGAACAGAAGAAAGCAGATAAATTGGCTCGGAAGGAAGCCAAGGAAAAGGTGATGATTGCCAAGCTGCAACAGAAAAATGTAGAAATCAGCAGCAAAACAGAAAGTTAGGTGTGTTTTGTAGATTAATAATTTAGTATCAGAAACAGATGTAAGATTATTCAGTGTCTTAAAAAAATGTAATTCAAAAATTGCTTGTCTATTACGTTCCCTATTTGTAAGGTAAGGTATTTTATTTGATGGCCTGGTGATAGAGGAGTTGTATAGCTCATTATTTAATTCCCTTGCCAGAAATATTTTGGTACAATTCTCCAAGCACTAATCTAATAATGTTACAGTGGTACATTTTGCTCATGTCAAGTCATTGTTGGTAAATAAAAACAATGTTTAGAAAGAAATTTTAATCTTGACACAAACAGCATAGCAAATAAATAGATACGAAACGTTCATTCATCTTCATCGGATGACGAATACATGGCATCGCGCGGGTTAGGCATCAATTGATTGCAAGTAGATAGCGAACGCTGCGTGTTTTGCGGGGAGTACACCAGCGTGTCTGACGAATCGCTGAAGCTACCGCAGGAACTAGTTCTGTCATATGGATTCTGAAAATTGTGTTATGCAAAATTACACAAGCTCTTTTCAGAAAAGGCTACAATTTTTTTTTGTACGAGAAGGGAGGGGGATATTAGCTGGAATATTTTTAGGTTAATAGAATTTAAAAAAATATTATTAGCACGTCTTATTCTTTTCTCAAAACCAGTTAATCATTTCATTAGAACATAATATCACTCTTCACTCGTCATATTATAGCTACACCCGTATAACAGGGGTGAGCCTATTTATCAGCCACAGAGGTGAAGTTTTATAAAAGTGATTACAATTATAGTAACAATTGTAAGATCACGCCTGTGATCCCCGAAGAGGCAGGCAAAGGAATGTAGAATATTCCCACGTTTCAGCAGTTACGTTTACGTCCCACTATGGAATAGGTGGTGAGCCTATTCCCATATACCGGG
>DWDV01001783.1:0-12552 GCA_018245615.1 Mimoniades ocyalus | reverse complement strand
GAGCTTGTGGTATGGTAACCAGATGGCTGATAAACTACATATATACATATAAATATATACTTAAATAGATTTTTTTTATATTTTTTTTTTATTTTTTACACCCAGACAGAACAAATACTTGTGCTCATCACACAAATATTTATTCTGGATGGGAATCGAACCCACGACCCCCCCTGCAACAGTCAGGTTCACTAACCACTGCACCAACGGGCCAGTCGATCGAAAAATCCAATAGTACCCGAACCGGGATTTGAATCCAGGACGCCTTGATCGGCAAGATGCGCTTGCAACCAACACGACCAATAAGGCTTAAAAATGATCTGAATGATGAAGATTAAAAATGAGTTGTAAAAAACGAAATTTGTTTTAAAATTCTACATCCGCCATCTAAAAGGCAGATTATCGAGATGTAGTTTAATTCGACACATATATGGATACTACATATTAGCAAAATAAAGTATGGAAAAGATTAGCAAAGTTATCGTAGTAGTTTTAAATTCAAGCCCTCATGCTGGGGTGCTGGGTTCAGACCCCAGCGTGTTTTTTCCGACCCTTTTATCGTTCCACTGTTAGATATGTCTTCTCCCAGAATGACATGGTTAAGACCATAGTCCCACATCGCTGGCCAAGTGCGGGTTGGTAGACTCTACATGCCGTATAGAACAAGATCCTAGCGTATACCTCTTTACAAAAAACTGCGTTTTTCTATTAAAAAAATCATTAGGTAAGTTGGTTCAAAAAGAAATGTTCTTTAAATCGTAGGAAGATTTTTAACCTACGCTTGGCTAGCGTAACACAGTATGACTTTAGCCCTCCCATTCTGACAGTCGACCCGTTTCCAATGATAGAATGATAAAAACAGTTCGGGAAGCATTGAAAAAAAATTCATCAGTGTTTTTCCTGCTCTATGTTGGCAGTATGTTTCGGCCCTTCCCCTTCCGTTCCTCCCTTCCACCTTACTAGAAGACGGCACAGCCGACGTTAGTATCGCAACAAACACACACATACTCGTATATGAAAATAAAGTGTGACAAAGTGTGACAGAAATAAATACTACGGCAAACATTGTCTGAATAAATTTTCAGACAGCGAACTTTCAAAGATTTCTAGCCCGTTTCGCCATCTTAAAAACTTGTTTTGTCAACTTTAAAAACTTGTCAGCTTGTTTTTTCCAAGCAATATCAGCAAGAGGTTTGTCATGTTTGCTAACTTATTAGGTATTTGTCGTTTGTTGTAACTACCTATTTATTATTGATTATACTATATTTTTTTATCTTCATTCATACCTTTATTAGTTTCTGATGCATAATCAATGTATCATTGTGTGTATGTTATATGATATATGTAATTATTTAGTGTAATGTCATATAACTGACTCACTTCTGCCCTTAATAACTTACAATTTTGGTTTTACCTTTAAACACACACACACACACACACACACACACACACACACACACACACACACGCACACACACACACACGCACACACACACACACACACACACACCTCCTTTCCTTTAGTAAACACAAGAGAATGATAAATCAAATAGAATTGGCATTTCCCTTCTGGTCTGCAAATAAGAACGGTTGGAATACAGCGTGTCAGTTACCGGAACTTAGGTACCTCTTTCTTTATTAGTGAAATAGCAACATAACCGAATACTGTCTCATGCTACTTAGCGAGAGTTTCTACAATTTTGCCGACTTGTTATATGATCATAACAACTGACCCGCTTAATACGTCTTTGGAAGCAAGGAAACGCTTGACAAAATGTAGCAATAGCTATTACCCGCTTGCTACGTACGAGTACCACCGCATTATGATTGGATCGTATTCTGTAAAATTCAATAATAATTATGACAATAATACATACTATTTAACCATTACAATACTGTTTGAAATGACACCTCAATTGCAGCTTTAGTTCGCAGAGGTCAAAGCGGAAACGCAGCGATGAACATGGTGCCGTACCGCGCCAGGAAACTTAATATTACCTAACATCCGAAGCAGCTCGCATTGTTATTTTACAATATTGGAAAGTTTTATTGTCCATTTCTAGAATACATCGAAATTTTGTTTTATCTCATATATTGATGGATGTTGTAAATGTCCCCTTTTTTTTCATTTCACAGAATGTTGCACAGCGATTCCTAAATATATAAGGTAGCATACGCTTGCTGATCTACACAACTGTTATAGAAAAATATCATTTAATATACAGTCCTGTTAAATTAAAAAAGTGGTGTTCGTACGTGCAATCGGAGCCTATGTATGCAGTGGTATCTAGTCCTATAGAAGTAATAGTTAGGTTTCGTTCAACAGATTCAAAAATGGATTAACAAATACATTGATACAGATACGTGCGGCGAGTTCTGTCCGAGCACACGTCGATCTAGACACGAATTTAGCTTGCACCACACGTGTCGAATGCACTGGTCGCCGAGTGAGTGCAATTTCGACACCAGGAATGCAGCGGGCTCAGTTACTGTTGTTGCTAAAGCATTCAGTAACAAAAACTCCTAGATAATTCTGATAAAAGTAGTAAGGTAAACCATTCTGGATATCCAGTAGGTTGCAATAAAGTGAGCTTATTATACATATCGGTTTATTTATACACATATTGTTATGTAATCTTTAAGGTTCATATGATTTGTGTAACCAGAATTCTGAAATTTGTACATTTGTATATGACACACAATAACGACATGATAACGGATTCATTTAAATAACAATACATTAAAAAATATTGCATTGGTTTTTACCAGGACTCAACTATGGAGGTCTCCTGAAATAACAAATACTCGTACCATTATAGGTAAAATGTATGTATCTGCAATTAAAATAATAAACACAATTGTTATCAAGGATATCAAGGATAATTGATATCAAGGAAAAAGGCGCTTAAAAACTTTACGAGGTTAATGAATAATTTGGTGAAATTACTTAAAATTAATACATGTTGTCAAGTATCGTTTTGCCTATGTCCTTAGATCTCAATACTGGAGGGCATTTAAGGTCTACAAGCGCCTTAGATAAAGTGATTATTATCTAACCTTTACACCTGGTGGAACCGGCGGTTACTAGTCGGGCTTAATGTCTTACTTAGCATATGTAATTTTGCTTAATAGGACTCGGTTGGTTTTGTATTAAGTATGGCAACAATCTCCAAAGATTCATACGGTAATTTAAATATACTAGAATATTTGATATAGAATTTAATACCAACCTTCTAGGACGAAAAAAGAAAAAGGAACTAACTTGTAATTTTAAAAAATTATAAAAATAACGACTGATGTTTAAATGACACTCATACTCTGTTTAAATTTGATTAGTTCATGGTCTGATTTCGGAAGCTGAGTATTCATCGTTTTTTCGCATCTCATTTGTCTTTTTGTTATTAAATGTGTCTTGGGATAATGACGATGAGAACAGTTAAGAATCCCACTCGTTAGATTTTTTTTTATTTTGTCCTAGGTAGGCATTCTTACAGTTATATAATATAAATTTTATTGTGCGCCAAATATACGTGAGCCGAAAACTACATCAATAATTATTCCATTTATTGGCTATTATGTACAAGAAATATGTGCCTATAATCAAATTGCTACGACTTGAAACAATTTAATGTAGAACAAAAAGTAATTCGTATGTAGGAATCCATACAGCCTCGTGTCGGTGGTCAACCGCAAACTTGCACGGCAAGTGTGGAGGGGTCTTATATATTTATAAGCGTAGGACAATTGCATGGAGCAGCTAAGTCGAGAACTTTAGGGCTGTGCGCGCGTTTAGTGCTTTCCGTTCGAGAACATGTGGGTGAGTTTAATTTATAGCATATATTTCATATCGATTTAATTTTAAATGTACGATAGAATTATAATATACATTTATTTATTTTATCAATAACCTTTATATCTTATTATTAAAATTGTGGCACAACATATTTATTGATGATATCAATTTCTTATTATTATTTGATTGCGGCTTAGAAATGTTATATAAAACTTTAAATTTACATTAATTTCCAATGATGTCTAATAAGGCATTTAAATGTTGTTGGTGATATGGCGTAAGGGTAGTGATTTCGTGATTTTTTTTATTTTATAAGAAGTCTCGTTTAACGTGTTATGTATTATTTTTTTTGCAATTATTGTTATTATGGTTTTATTAATGTATCATATCTTACTGACTTGCTATGCACAAGAGTTACTTGTGTTATGATAAGACTTATTTAATGAACGTAACATCACGCCTTTAATTCTCGACGAAGTAGGCAGAGGAGTGTAGTACACTCTCATGTCCCACCAGTTACGTTTACATCCCACTATGGAGTAGGTGGTGAGTCTATTACCATACACCGGGCAAATATCCAGAATCCGAGTCACTACTAAAAAATCTAGTTAGAAAAATTCTATAGTGCCCAACCCAGGATTTGATCCACAGGACCTCTGGTTCGGCAGTCGTGCTTACAACCAACACGACCAACGAGGCAGTCTGGTATTATATGATTGTTTATTTGCGCTATTTAATATATTAAACAAGAGGTAGCGTAAGAACAATTCGTTTCTACGGGCCCATTGGCCCACTGCTTAATATATCTACCCGTTGAGTCAGGGGTCGTCGGACGAAATACCATCCAGGACGGATATTTGTGTGATGAACATAAGCATTTGTTCAGTGTCTGGGTATAGATAAAAGCATCTATATTAGTGTATATGTATTTATACGTATTTACATTGTGTATCAGACGTCCGTATATCACAAGAGAGACTTTGATGCTGGTGTAAGGAGACGTCCTAAGACATTTCATCTTCTTACTGCGCCAGCTTCTAGCTTTCAGCTCAGGTCGGCTATCATCGTGGCTATTTAAACTTTAGATACTACTGCTAAAAACAGTGAAGATATTTTTCTATATTTGTATTACATGAACGAAATTTCATAATAAAATTGTCTACAGGTTTTGGTACTGCTGTCATGCGTGAGCGCCATTCTCGCGGTGCCGGTGGAGTATGGGAGCGTATTTGCGCATGCGCCGGTCTTACACGCGCCCGTCGCGCACGTCGCGCACGTCGCCGTTGAGCCTGTCGTAAGTATATATCAGCTAAGTTTTGGATAATCCTATGACACCTAAACATCGTTTGCGCGGTGCTGATAAATACAATGGGATTTTAAAGGTTGATAGATTTCGTATTCCTGTTACTTTTGAGCGTCATATTAACGACGATCTCTCTGTTCTTATTCCTTATAAATGTTTGGCAATGAAACGTTTAGCATTTTAAAGGTACCGTGCTATGTACGTACGAGTAGCTATGAAAACTAGCTACAAATTCGTGTGACATGTTTAGGAAAGTAATTAAAATGAATATAGACCCATAATTTTCTCCATTAAAAGTAGTTAGTTAGTAGTATTAAATGAAAGCATTGTGATCACGTTCGTGGCTTTATGGGCTTTGATCTTTTTGCCCTCCTTGCACGTGAGATTGTTATAGAGAGCGTTATGTAAGCTAGTCCGTAGCGCTGTATCCCCACCTTTTGAATGCCAGAAAAAATTATGTTTATTTATTACTTAAATTGTTATACTGTTCGTTGTCAAATTATTTACTTTTATCGAATTATATGTTATTGCATTTTTGTCCAATAGTTCTCTTTGTTTTTCCGAATATTTAAGAGACTTATTGCCAATACTTCTTACGAATATAACGTATCTTGTTAACACGTTGAATTTCGTTAATCTAGGTACAGACAAATGATAACGTACTGATTCTCTTACAGTCATATCCTAAGTATGCCTTTAACTACGGTGTAAAAGACCCCCACACTGGTGACATCAAGTCGCAGCAGGAGGAGCGGGACGGAGATGTAGTCAAAGGTATTTTTTCACTTTACAACGTAACCTAACCTAACTTTTTAATGAGATTATTGACATTTAAATGAGAGTATGTATATGTATGTGTGTGTTCCATTGAAAGTATTGTATGTAAATGACGAGTGTATAAATTTTAGTATTGGAATTGGATACAGATAAATCGTAACTTGCCAAAAAAATGGGAATACAATAGGTATATCTGTACACCTATACTTTTGTTTATTAAGGGCGTTAATATTTATATATATCAATCCATCAGTCTATCGTTTATAATTATTGTACCTAGTAGATTTATAAGTACAGTTAATATTTAATGTATTTTAAAGTAAACATTTATAAATAATCCAGTACTAGTGAACAATCTAGTCCTTTTCTATAAAATTATTACGAATAAAATAGTTACTGCTTTATTATTCATTTAATTAACAAAATATAATAATGTGCTATATATGTAGTATATAGTGTGTTGTAGGGTTATGGCCCTATGGCTACATATCTGACGTGCTTCTATTAATTTAATAATTTTATAGCATTATTCATATTAATTTTTGTTATAAGCTTTAGAGTGTTATATATGCTTGAAGTTTTTAATATGTTTACAGGTAGTTACTCTCTGGTAGAACCCGATGGCTCAACGCGGCACGTGTCATATACTGCGGACGACCACACTGGGTTCAATGCTGTAGTGCAGAAAACTGGACATGCCGTTCATCCGGTAAAGTATTATAATATTAACTTTTAATTGCTCGAATCTTAGGAAATAATTGTAACATTGCCATTAATTGTACACTAACTCTGTAATGTATATGTTGGTTTTCATCAAACGCCTTGTTAGACGCCGTACATTTCACAAACTTGATTTCTCCGAGATTGCACTAAGTGCTGTGCTTGCGCAAACCGTCGTTGGTGCGTAGGCTTAATAAGGAAACGAGCTTGTTCTGACTCTTAGTCAACATTATATCAATAATTTTCCCATTAGTTGATATGGAAAGTTTTCACGGAGTAGTAAAATACATATAATACATGTTGTTAGTTATATTAATAAACATAAAACTTGTCATTAAAAGAATTTTTAACGAACTGTATAGTTTACAATCGATTTGTATATAATAAATGTATAAGTGAGTGATGAATGTGGGCGAAGCACAACAAGTGTGCAAGTATATAGATATTTGGCACTCTGTGCTCTCTGCCTACCCCACAAAGGACCTGGCTTGAAGATATTTATGTATATATGTATGTAAATGTCGCTCAGTAGACTGGCGCTTGTCTTTTCAGTAACGACCTGGAACACTAGAAAGTTTCAACCGCGGTGTGGTTCCATTACCATTATCCAGTAATATGATAAAATATTAGACCTTGTTGGTTCGGTTTTAACAGTCAATTTAATAATACTTTATTGGTAATGGATGCTATTACAATAGTAAAGGGCCGATTCAGAGTGACTCTGCCCTTCACCTTCTTATCAATTTCTCTTCCGGTTCACCAATGAATTATGGTTTCCTTAACGCTGAGAAAGACTACAACGATGAATCTCTACGCTTCTGAATATACAGATACGGGATTATGCTTTGGTTAATTTTCAAAAGTTAATATTTAGCGGCTGTAGTTATTTTTCAATAATACCAACCAGCCGTTTCATGTTCACTAGAAATTATATGAAATAAAAAATTCCATGCGTAGGCACCAGCGGTTAACAATGACGAAATGCCCCGGTCTGGTGCGTTTGACCTTAGACAATGACATTCTTCGTTATTTTATCCAAACCAAGGTATTTTCGTGTAACTCTACGCGGCAAACCATGGTCGAGAACTGCGAAAAGTTTCAAAATAACCTCATAGTTTTGAAACTTAGCAGTTGGTTAGTTACAAATGTTTAAATATTATTGTAAAGAATTTGTCCACACCCATCAATTCGTTCAGTCGCATATAAAATTTCCATTAGAAAGGCATTTGGGAATTGGGGTAGCATTTGAAATACCAACTTATGATATATTTAATTAATTTTTTTTTTTTCAGTATAAAAGTCTGATTTGTTAACATTGTGACCCTTCATAGATTCCGAGGTATCCCACTGATAGGGCAATCATTTTATCAATGTAAATATAATGCGATCCCATTAATGTTATATAAATATTTATTTGTTAGCGTCAGGCTAAATCGCCTCTTACGAGACCCTGGTGTCTCGGCACTTTGGTTTGGAGATGTATTTTCTCTCCGCCCCGAAATAGATATCGCTAGAACAGCGGTACAGCGCGTCCTGTCTAGGCACGGCTAAATGCTCAGGCTGCCTTTGGGCAGCAACGTAGGCGGTGCAGTAAATGTAGACACGGTAGCTGATGATGAATTGTTTTTTATCATCGTTATTTTAAATTATCTTAAAATTACATGTTCACTAATAACTCAACTTTTTATTTAATATGCAACTTCATTTCTGCAGGTGGCAGTTGCCCCCGTGGCCCACTACGCAGCAGCACCCGCCATAGCCGTGGCACCATCATACGGCTATCATCATTAACAATATGCCACCAAGTTATGCTTTCTACGTCGTAATATGGTTTTTAAAAGCGCAAGTACTCCCTCCGATAACGCTTATAGCAAAATTTTAATTCTCTTTTGTTGCCATAATATTTTATCAGGCTTATTTAAAATTTTATATAATATTCTTCTTATAAAACGTTCTACGGAAGTACTCTTCGAAACAGTATGGTGAATTATTTAGATCTTTAATAAAAATTTTTTTTTCATATAAATTTAGCAGCGTAACGTATCGGAGAAAGCAATGAAGTTGTTATTTAAGCAATTACATTTGATATTTCGAAGTATACAAAAAATTTGGTTTTAAAACGATTAAGCGCTTTCCAAAATAATTAAGGTGTAATTTTCATTTTTAGCTATAATAAGTTCATGATAGGTATGATTTTAAAGTATACGTAACGGAATTAAAAATTAAATTAATTTGTACATGTTTCAGATGGCACATAACATTGAATTACAAATTGTCATAAAATGATTAATTGTAAACATTTTTTTTGGGTTTTCTATTTCGTTCATCTAATTGATGTACCTACTTGTTCCTTTGATTTAAGTGTATCTACCATAGCATCTAAAGTACAAGTAATTTTAAACATGTTGAATGTATTTCATAATTTACATGAAGTATTTATAGTTAATAATACGTTGTGTTAGAATGAAAATTTATTCAATATCTACACGTGATGTTAAATGAAATAAATATTTGTACTGAAATGTTTATAAAATATTGTCGTTTTATTTAATCTCAAGTTTACCCCATTTAAATTGTATGCATACATACCAGTGAGTATATTCCGTATAATAATATTCTTCGAAATAATATGTTCATTGGTTTCTACTTCTAATAATGTCTTATTACATAGAACTTTACAATTTCTAGTTACACCTAAAGATTTATAAATCATTTACTCTAGCTGTGATTGATATGGTTGAAGGAGCAATCATGCAGTGGTGATACTAAACAGTTTATGTATCAATTATAACCAATATAAGTAAGTTTCCAATTATATTATAACCATTTTATTATCCAATTATATTATCAATTATAACCAATATAAGTAAGTTATTCACTAAGAAACGAGTTAAACCTTTTTAAAGTGTTAGCTTATAATAATTTTGATAAATTACAGTCTAAAAAAACAATCATGTCATGTCTAAGGGCAGTGACGGCATTTACAAACGTAATCCGGAAAGTAGACATGCAACTTTAAAAAAAAACGATTATTTAGTCTTATCTTAAAATATCATTACTATATATATTCTAAAAGGAAAAAATAATAATTATGTAAAAGGATTTATACTACAGGGCACAAAAATAAGCATTACAAAACTTTAAACTATTATAAGCCGCTTTCAGAACGTTTAACTGAGTTTACAATATTGGTTTCACTTTGGTTATGTTCACTAAGTAGGTATATATTATAATATATATATTTATACAATATACCCTTGGCCCTAATTTAACATCGGGTGGAGTAAAAAGAATCTGACTCATTTATTTTTGGGTTTCTCTCAAGATTATCCTTTAAAAATCAGTCACAGATTTTACACATGAAATATGTACATTGTACAGTGTACTTACTTGGTACCAATTGACTTATGTATAAAATATGCATAGACATTATTTTTTTAATGAACTTTTTCCTGTAACTTTATCATTTCAATTCTTCATTCAAATTCAAAAAGACGACCGTTAGTAATACATTCGAGTACTAGTTAAAAGTATTGATTAATTTTATTGCTATAAACAATCATTTTATTCACAATATTATTTATCATTCATTTACTCATCCCATGAGTCGTGGGAGTTTACTACTCTTCTCTACCTACCCCTTGTATATCCCATACAGGGGTGATGTTATGTTCGTTATTATTTATTATTGTTATGTCAATAAGCTCCCCTATTTCTTAGTGGGCCGTAAAGCTAACTGGTAAAACGTGGGAGTGTAACTTCTCTGCACACCTCTTGGGGAATTAAAGGAGTGATGTGACGTAAATTATTAACGGAAGAAAGAGGCCCAAGATCGTGGGTGTTGGGTAGACGACATCAGAGTTACCATATTCATCTATTTACGATATCACGGCTTATTTAAGAAATACACTTTTATTGCTTATCTCCTTAAAAGAAAGGAATTAAGTAGGATTAACCGCTATAAATTATTTGGTTCCGTTACCTCAAAAATATTTTAGTTTTCATTTGTGTTTAAAATCTAAGTGTATATAAAAGGTGCTTATGTATAAAATCTTTTATAACTATACCTATTCGTTACACAACTATATATGTATATTTATTATAAATTAAATTATTAATTAAAAAAATTATTAAACAAATTACGTCGGTAAATTTTGTAGAACAATTTAAACTTTTGCTATTATTGAAATAATATTGTTAGGTATTTATCTAATATTATTTGGCTATGCTATTGAATGAATAATCAAAATATCCTCTTATTTGGCATATAACGTACACACCTTTAAACATGTGTATGGATTTCAAAAATCATTAAAAGCATAAAAGTTTTGTGTTTTGCAGATCGTGTCTGTTTATGCAAATTAAAAATTTTATTTTCGTTCTATAGTGCATTACTATGATTTATCATTATCGATTTGTTAAATAACGGAAATGAAATTGTAATTTTAATCTAAATGGTGTATTATTTATTATATTCTATTTATTAAAAAGTAACATCACGCCTGTAATCCCCGAAGAGGTAGGCAGAGGAATGTAGATATATTCTATTTATTACATTTATTTATATGTACTCCTTGGTTACACACCTATAGAAAAACTATGTACGTATTTGAACAAGAATCTGTAAATACTAGTTATACAAACGCTGCATTTGTTCACATTTCAGGTAGAACAAATAAAAATTAAGCAATAAATATCATACTTAATATCTAAAAAATAAGACACGTTCTATATATTTAGTCAAAGCTACGTTGGCGATAGTTTAAGCTTTCATCGCTTTGTGAATAATGTGTCTTTGTCCTATAACGTGCGCAGTGACATCAGTTCAAAACGGATATGGGCGAAACGGCCTTATTCTACAAGTTTACTCGCTTATCTGCCTACCTTTTTGAAGTATACCCAGAATATGAATATAATTAAAGCTCGCGACTTGCTTTGCGTGATGGTACATTTAATTTCCATTTAAGATTTAATGTTCTTAATTGAATTATATTATTTTATTTGCGTACAAACGGCCAGAGATATATTATTTTTTGCATGTTAACAACTTGATACTTTTATTTTATATAAATACATCAATATTTTTAACATAAGAACCGTATTGAAAAATTACGTTTTTTTCACGATAATCGCAAAGTTTCTTAAACTTTACAATTTTTGCAAAACAGTTTGCTGAATACAAACTAACTTAGGTTTTTTTAAATTATTTTTAATATACGAGATGTTGGTGTATATGCATATATCAACGGTTGTTTTTGCCGGCTCTGAACCACTAAAAAGAGCCAACGATGTAGAGTTCACGCATTGCCGAGGTCCGTTTGTCAGCAAACACACACTTCCGCTGGATTGGCTCAGGAGTTCGAATAGTTTGTGTGTTGATTTTATTTGTGATCTCTGTGTGTGAATTAATTAGGAAGAAAATGCACATTGTAAGTATACTTTACTTATGATTAATTATTAATATATCTTTACTATATCATCTTTATTATTATATTTTTATTATATTATATACCTATCTGAGGGTTACAGGCGTTATGTTAAGTTTATTATATCATCATGCGGTGGGGTTTTTTCGGGTAGGCCTGGACTACCGACTGCCACATAGTATATATATCTGTAATTGCCAAATATATCCCCTGTACTTTTTCGGGTTAATATTCAAATATTTATGTTTTGTTTTTTGGAGACTAAATAACTTGTGAAAAATCTATCCTGTATACCAATACGGCTAATTTACAACCTCCTATAAATTGGGAACCTTAACAATGAATATCTCTTGTCTGTCTTTGCTTAAACTCGATTTATATTTGCTTAGATTTAAGTTTGAATTAACGTAACGTAATATCACCCCTGTCATCTCCGAAGGCAGAGGAATGTAGAAGACTCCCACGTTTCACCAGTTACGTTTACGTCCCACTATGGAATAGGTGGTGAGCCTATTGCCATACACCGGGCACAT
>DWDV01001782.1:0-12554 GCA_018245615.1 Mimoniades ocyalus | reverse complement strand
TTTTATGGAGTAATACAACATTTCTTTTATTATGATATATAAAATACGTATTACTCAAGTAAGTGTAGTTCTGGCATATTCTGAGAGAAGAATCTACCCATTATACTTTCTGAATTCAAAATATTGACGGATCCATTCCCGAATGATCTATTTTGACTCATTCAAAAAGCACCTTCCTCGATTCTACATTCGAATCGGTTGCTATGTCTTTGACATTCCACTACATACGATAATATCACACGCTGATATTGTACAACTGTACTAAATATCGAATATTTGACTGTTTCCTCATTAGAAGGGATTATTATATGCCATTTTCAGTTATATGTACTTTGTATTTATATTTTCAAACTGTAGTATATTTTAAAACATGTATTTTTACTAAAAATTTAACAGTTATTACATAATTATTCCGATTAATTTACATTAGTTAAATTAAGATTGGTTTATTGACTAGGACATAAATGTTTGAAGTATACAATGCCATACTTCACGTTCATTTCAACAACTTGTCTATTCGCTTTAACTATACACACATACCAACTATACTCCGTATATTATCCGTATAAATCGATGCTATTATAATAATTGTATACCATTCCGTACCTTATTGCTAATTTCATACTTAACGTAATATATACTATTATTTGAGTATTTTGCATTGCCTGTAATATCGTTAATGAAAACTAAATACATACCTACATAATGTTACATTATTTTTGAGACGATCCATGTATGTATATTCATTGAAAATAACAATAAAGGAATGTTTGGAAAATAATCTTAGATTGAACAAAAACAAAGATACGGCAAACTTTTATATTGTGTCCATAATACGCGTATTCAAGTCAAAGCATAGAGGTATTACATACGTAAAGTAGGCGACCGAAGTAAAAAGTCGTCTCTATATAGAGAGAGAAAGATCAGAGGTCTGAGAATAGGTAGAAAAAGAGTAGTCATTTCTCAAAGTTAATTATTGTATCCGCCAGCGATTTCGCGCGTCACTACGTTCACCAATATTTTTATTAACGAGACATTTTCACTTACATACATACATGCTTAGGGCTCGCTGACTCTACCTATATACGAGTACTATCTCTATGTGAAAAAGCCACTGGAAGAATCGTCACTTGACTTTTATTCGCGCGAACGATAGTATATGTAGATTAGTTAAGTTCTAACTCGTTCTTACCAATCGCCGAAGCTAAGATGCCTTCCTCGTTGAGAAATAAATCATTTTTAACATCTTTGTTTCAAAATATGTTAACATTAAACATGCACACATATGACTAAACAATGAAAATCTTATTCTTATAAGGTAAGTTAATATAATTATGAGTATTTACATTGATTTATCGGATTTGTAATCCGTTTATGTAACAGTTAATGGTATAATATGAGTATAGTTAAAACCTCTACCAATATATGTACATATACCTATAGAGGCTGTTCGGTGGATTAAAGCATCATCCAGTGCGTCTGACGCCCGCGTCCAGCTGTGGGACCTTGTCAATACAATACTTGACCTATCAATTAATGCGCTGTCTGGGTGCAGTTTCTTGTCGTTGAGGTCTTTTTAATCTGCTGCGTAGAATATTTGTAATGTTTACAACGACTTCATCCTACAAATGTTTACTGGACGAAATTATGTAAGCTACCCAATAACTTTACGTATATCTTGTGGTTTGAAATTGTCTATCAATCATTATCAATGATTTTAAGAACGGCCCATCGTACGATGAATATTTCAATATTCGATACAAGTGGCTCACATAATGTAATATCACTAAGAGAATCCATATTAAAACTGCATTATAGCCTATTACTAAATATTTACAGCTACATGACTTCCACCAATTTTGTGTTAAATGAGGTTTAACAGTTAAATTTATAACATCATTTTGACCTCCGTCGACACCTGAATAAGTTTTTATATGCCTTGCGATATTCATTTGACATTACAACGTAAATTATAGGGTTGATGGATGAAGACAAGTAGAGTAGAATATACGCGGCAATGTTGGCTACGGGGTGCGGACTTATCTCGCGTAGCATTTTCGTTACTGTGATTGGCAAGTGGCACGCGCAGAATGAGATCATTATTGCCACGATCATCGTACCTAGTCTTCGGTCCTTTCGCGTCGGTAGTGATAGCTTAAGGAGCGCCATTGACTTTCTTAACGCCGTTCTTCGTAATCCTGAACGATTTTTATCCCTCTCATCAATTTCAATAGTAATACTGTTATCGTCTTGATTGTTGGTAGTTTTGAATGTTGTTAATCGTTCAGAACCCTGTATTGACACACTGTCCGAAGGTGGTTCAAGGAAGTTAGCACACGTAGAAGTAGCATTTTCGATGCCATTCGCCGAAGTGACTAGACGAGACGTTATAGAAGAAGTTTCTGAATCTGTACTTTTTGCCTTTGTGTTTTTCATCTTCTCTGTTCGAAGAGATTTCTTAGTAGATTTTCTAACAATACAGAAGATTCTAGTATAACATACAAGAATAGCTAAGGAAGGTAAAATGAATGCCCCCAAGAATAGGAATCTTTTGGGTGATCTGTTTTTCTCATCGGGCAGGATAGAACAAGATCCTATGTCGACGTCCAGTCCAAACCGGCCCCACTTCTCGAACCACGTCGGTATCAGCAGTGCCGTTGCGGATATCCAGATGGCCGCTATCATCAAAGCTATGTTCCGACCTTTGTATAATCTGTTGACAACATTTCGTGTAATTAGTATTTTACATGTAATATTTCCAATAATTCCATTTTAAAGAATCGTTTTATAAAAAAGTCAAAAGTAATTCGTTAAATTTATAATTTAATTGTGAGAAATATAGGCTTCCGATGATGAAAAATGGAAAAAATGTCTTTAAAATGGACTTGGTTCACTCAAGTTTAGTGAATAGTTCACTCAAGGTTAAATTGATTCTATAAAAGCTATAATAAAAATTGTTACAAATTATGAAGTGAATGAAGAGAGTGGTGTAGAAGAAACAAATATACATTTAGCTATTACCAAGAGTTTACGATTACAGATGCTGTTCTTGTAATATAGGAACTAAATTTTTCGCCGTTTCATTGACTATTGCACAAGTTTTAAGAGGTGAGAGAATCGATATTGTATGAAGTGATCTTCTTCTTCGAGTCGATAGTTGATCGTTATTGGTCAGCCATCGTGGTGAAAGGGTTAGTCACAATGTCCAGGGTGCTCCGGGCAGTATATGTTCTTAATTAGATATAGTCGCCGCCCGGGGAGGCTCTTTTCATGCACCCCTATGAAGTGATGCAATATATTTTTTGAGTGAGAAGCAGTACAATAATGTCGCCTGGAATAACATGACATTGTAACAAGCGGACCAACACGGATAACGTAGTTGTAATTTTGGAATTGAACATTATATGTCAATTTAAATTGACTGAAAACGAAGACCTGAAGATACAGCTTAATGTCATGCTACTGGAGATGCTAATGTTCAGCAGAGGATGGACACTTGGAGGTGATGACGATGTTAACGTACTTGGGATAGAGCCTCGGGTGAGAGATCATCACGTATCGGTTGAGCGTGATGGCGAGGACGGTGAGCAGCGAGACGGCGACCAGCACGTAGCGCGCCAGCGGGAACAGCCGGCAGAGCGTGCGCCCGTGCGCCCACGCGCGCCGCTCGAACGTGGACGCGGCCAGCGGCAGGTTGAAGCAGCAGAACAGCAGGTCCGAGCAGGATAGGTTCATTATGAACATCGCTGTCGCGTTCAGAGCCTGTTCGGGAGGGAAAATATGTTTTATTACCTCATCCGCCTTTTATTCTACACTTGTAACTTTTATTTATATTTAAAATTAAATTCAACTTTAATGAATGTAGAAGAGGCGATAGAAGTTTGCCATGACTATATCAGTATGAAATTCTCTATGTCTGTCTACTGCTATGGAAACGAGGCGTGAAATACGTAGGTATGTAAAGTTAAATTAAAATTTATTAACTTAAAACTAACACATTTTTTAATGTCTATTTAAGATTTACGATATATTACTTTACTTTTATAAGATTAGATCTTCTCTATACCCCTTAATATGTCTCTATAAAGTTATGTAAGTGCGAGAGATATTTCTGAGACAGTGCCGACAACAGAGATGTTTCTTACTTCTTATAAAGAACTTCGAGATGGTCGATATGCACAACTGAAAATATAGCAGTAAAAGTAGCTAAAAGTTTCTTATTATATACAATCAAATAGAAAAGCTCGAGAGAAACGCGTTAAGGCTGAATAACAAATAGATGTATATTGATCAGAAGATTCATTTAACTCAGTCTTTTTTAGAGTCCTAATAGAGTAATGTACTCCTTCACTGCTTCGTTGGTCGTGTTGGTTGCAAGCGTGTCTGCCAATCGAGAGGTCCTGAGTTCAAATTCTGGGTCGGATATTATACGAATTTTTTAACTTGGATTTTCTAGTAGTGGCTCGGAGTCTAGAAATGTATTCGGTGTATGGCAATAGGCGCACCGCCTAATCCATAGTGGAACGCAAACGTGGAACGCGGGAATGTAGGTACTACACTCCTCTTTCTACCTCTTCAGGGATTATAGTCGTGATAATAAGTATTACACATACATTAATGTACTACTTGTCTACAATAAACTAACAATAAACGACTATATTACAAATCTCCTCGTCAACCTTTGCCTTTTAGGTAACTTGTAAGCTGCCAAGCCATTATGAACCCGCCGTAGATCGACAGAGACCCGTTAGTAGGCTTAGACAAAATACTTTTCCGTAAGCGTTAACGCCAAACGCTAGCTCCAAAATGTATGGAAATGACGTAGACGAACTAGCGTGACAAACCATTACTTTTCCGCAGCTTATGTCATTTCTATACATTTTGAAGTTAGCATTTGGCGTTAACACTTACGAATTTTTTTTTTGTCTAAGCCCACAGATCCAACATCATCTGTCCGTCTACATCCGATCCGTCTTTCCAGGTGTTAAACAGTTGGGATTTCTGGGTTTGTTTAGTCAGAATGGATTCATTATTGAAAAGTAAGGCGCGGCTAGGTACGTAAGGTTTTATTTCCATCGGGAGTCAAAGTATGAACCCATCGCGATTGAGGGGAAAAGTAAATAAGTATTTATTTGCAAGATATGAATTGGTCTGTATTTCATTGGTTAGAGAGGCTGGTCGCTGAACTGCGCGTCGTGGACTCGGTTCCTGTTCATTGTCAATAAAAATATTTGAGTGACGAGCACACTTATTATTTTAATTTTTTGGTGTAAAATTTCAGTCATCACCAGCCTAAGTCCACTACTGGACATAGGCCTCCTTTGAGAATCATGAGGATTTCAGGATTGTGGGCATGCGGGTTGGGAATTGAAGAACACGGCTTTTCACATCGCTTACGCTGCTGTCCGTCGGCGTCCAGGGCATTTATGCCGTGACTAGATAGACCGTGCTGTACTGTGATCTGCCAGTGCCGGGCTTAGTCGCCCGTGTATCCCGGAATGGGGTCGGGGGATGGTATAAGCTTAAGATGGTATAATAATTAGCTATTTATACGTGTAGGATATCAGCCGCCTGGTTACCGAAGTACATCGCCTGGTCTGATATTAGATGGCTGTATGAGTTGTTTCAATATATGTATTATTATTTAACATTGTAACAGATTTGCAACTTTAATCATTTGCTAAGCGATAATGATTAAGCGACAGTACCTACTGGCTACTATATCGTCAAATATGACGTGTGTAAACATTTTACTCATAAAAGTAAACATAACCCGTAAATGATAAGAGTACTTATTTATTTTCATTGGAATTGAACACTGACTAAGCACAATACATATATATGTATATATATATGGTCTCGTGGTTTCACATTGGCGTGTCATGCTGTTTTTGCGAAATTATAGGTAGAAAAATAATTGAATCGCGCTATAACGTCATTAGAATGGAAATCGGCGACACGTACATCCATATCGTATATAGGTACATATATTATGTATGTGGTATGTTGGTTATGTTTCAACACATATTATTATTAATTTTATTCATAACAGTTAATTATGTTTATCGCTTGGTATGTTTATCGCTTAGTAACTATTTCGAACGCGATTAATAATTACCAATTTATTGCTAATAATTTAATTAATAATTTAATAGGAACTGATGAAACTTATAGTAAATACCTACAGTGGTTAGTCAAATTATTAGGGACACATACAATTTTTTGATTTTGAACTCCGAGTTATTTTTTGTATTACACTAATTCTTATATTTATAATGTATTTTTATATGAAACAGTGTATGTTTGAGAAACTAAAACAAACTGATTAATAGTAGTTAACGATGTTACTGAACTACATGTCACTGAGGGTAATCCTACCGTCCTAGTCGAGAACGGTTGTTACGGCCTTATATTATTATACACAAATATATTACGTTATATACATTGACCGTGGAATTGGCCGTTTATCAGACTGTCAACTTTGAACTAGTATATTTATATGAAATTCTCAAATTATACTATAGATTTATCTTTGAATGATGTTAAAGTTGAAAGCGAACTACTCAGAATAATTTCTTTCAATCGAAACTTACTACTTCCCGAGGAAACCTCCAGATCGTAGTTTTCCATAAAGTTGTCTGAGGCGTGTGAAGTCTGTCAAACGGGTCTTGGGAAACATAGCTAACTATGGCCTTAATCGTTCTTACTCTGACATATTTGAAAAGGTCCACTAATTAAGGATTTTTTAACTAAGTTATTCATGAATATACCTAAGTGTACTTATAGATACGTGTACTTCTTGATAGATCAATAGATATAGATAAGTGTACTTCTTGATAGATCAATGGTTTGATTTCCAGGGCCTGGGGCCGGGGTTTAAGATCCCTATCCCCGACACGTACTCTTCAGTTCAGGACGGGACGTGCGCATTTATATTTAATAACGTTCGCTAGAACGGTTGAGGAAAACCGCGTGAGGAAATCTACGCGTCTTACCGAGTTGTGTGCTAAGTTATTTAAAACGTTCGAAGTCTTTAAGTCTTGTTATGTGGAGAAGATACCTCTGTCCTACGGTGGAACGCGAAAAGGATTCATGATGAAAAAATTATTAATTTATTACGGCATCACAGCATCATATCATCACGGCAGGTAAATTATGTCGTAGGCAATGAACGCCGAGGTGACAATCTGTTCATTTCCAGTTTTTACTTCTGTCATCGCGGATATTAATTATTTTGTATGAAACGATTACTCACTTTAAGTAAACGTAGAATAGTACGTCAGCTTGTTGTACGGAAAAAGTTTAGGAAACATACTAGAATAACTGTAAATACAGGAAAGTCACATGTGTAACAATCCCACATATGTACATATGTACTCGTATGTACCTATATCTTTGAATTGTTTACGAAGCCAATTAAATTTTCCTCGTTAAAATTACACTTGGTAATAAAAGTAACATTACGCCTGTAATCCCCGAAGAGGTAGGCAGAGGAATGTAGAACACTCCCACGTTTCACACTTGGTAATATGTAATTAAAAACCAATATAAACGATTGAATTTACATGTATGCATGTAACATTATATCGTCATCCCAGGTTATTTACGAGGTAGGCAGAGAGTGCTACACTATAGAGAAATAGATATAAAATATCAGCCCTTACTGAAAGCGTATTAATGTGAAAACGTCTATCTGTTATTAATATTACAATGTATGAAAACCTAACGGCTGGTACTAATGGCTTGTTGTGTTCGTCGATCATCTCTTAATTTATTGTTATTAATCTTGCTTACTCGATTAATTTCGTTCATTAAGCTTTGCCATTTGTATGGTATGCGTATTTTGTCTATGAAAGTGAGAGATTAAAATATTTAAAATGAAATATACATAATATCTTTGTCAATTGACTAGAGAATAGTTTAAGCTGTTAAACTTAAAATAATAGAACGAATACATTTTAAAACCATTCGTTATCATAAAAATGAATGTTGTTATCGTTCAACTGATGACCTTGACCTCTGTTTGACGGAACCGCAGTTCTCCAATTAATGCTATCTACAGTTGATACAAACATTTAAAGTTATAACTGATTTATACTGCTAGTGTCAAACCTTACTGGAGACGCCTGGCTAATTATAAGGTCTAGTATAGTATAAAATCTACAACCGATTTTTATTGAGTTAAATTAAACAATTAAAATTCATTGTTCTTTTTTAAATCTATTAAACAGTATCAGTAGATTTAGTCGGTAATTATATGTTAAGGTCTCAAAACCCGGCGCGCTAGTACGAAGAGTGATGCCTGTAGAAGGAACGTCAGCTCTGTAAAGTTCATATTTGGTACTCGGTGACCTCTGCCTAACTTGTAAGGAACTCGGTGTGATAACATAAAATAATAGTACTTACTTTTTTGTACCGTGCAAGCGCCACAATAGTGACGATGTTCCCCGGGATGCCGATCACCATGAAGAAGATGCAGCATCCAGTCGCGAACCGCAGCAGTCCTTCAGGATAGTTAGTGAACAGCTCCACAGCAGCCAGCTCATCATCAGTACCGTACGCCACACTGCCGTTACCGGAAACTGCGCTCGTCGAGTTTTTAAATGCACCAATCATTTCCAATGTCCACTGGCACGTCACTCATCAACAGTAACAAATGCACAAATGATGTTTAATGTTGTCATTGAATCGGTTAAACTGCGAGTTTCCCTTGTGACTCACTTTTAAGGATACATCGGGTTTCGCCCGTCATTGATAACAGTCGAATCTTTTAACCGCGTTCACACACGTCAAACGCGAGCATAACAATTTATTGATCCCTTAAAACTAACTTTCTTTGTTTATATTGCCAGTCACATCATTTCCATTAAAGTATATCCATAATGGTCGTTAAAAATGTTTGTTCATTATTTTCTGATTGGAATGCTTATGAATACATATTTATATCAAACTTTATTGCGATGAGTTATGGGGTCTTTAGTCTTTAATATTTATGTTTCGTCTATTTCAAAAACTAATCCTACGTCGTGAAAATTATCTCTCACTTGTAAGTCTAATTTTTGTTTATAACCTCTGATTCAACTAGAACATCTTATAACTAATAATAAATATGAGATAATAAATCTTACATGTATACTTACACCTTTACACACTACAACTAAATGGAAAATTACATCTTAAGATTTTTTTTTTAACTTCACAGTTTTTCGAAGCCAATATGAAACCTACATTTGTTTCTGAGCTTTGTTTTTTATTTAGCACAATCCCGGACGGCTTACATTTTTATTTCATTCAACGAGAATATCATTAACGTCATATATTCAACAGTTGTTTCACAAATACATAAACGGATGATTCATTTGTATATGTACGCGTTGCGAACTACACATTTCCAATTACGCGTACGTATTAAAACTTAGAACGAGTAGGTAAACTAAATAATACTTTCACAACGCGAGATAAGTTCAACGATTCACGAGGTTTTCACGGCGGGCGCTTCTCAGAGACGCCTTCGCCGGCTGAGCGTCACGCTTTCCTACGACACATTAGTAGATTCTTATACGCTTGCCTGTACTCGCTAGACATCACTACGTAAATTATTGGGTTGATACACGTGGTCAGGTATATCAGGATGTAGCCGGCTATGTTCGCTGCCGGATGTGACGTGAACTCTCTAAAAATTTTAGTCAGAGTTATCGGCAAATAGCAGACCCAAAAAGAAAGCATGATAGCCATTATCATTTTGAGAAGTTTTCTGTCTTTTTGAGTTAACTTGGGAGGTCTAGCTGGTGCTGGGGAGCGCTTTAAAGCCACAGCCGCGTGTCGAAGTCGTTTTGCTGTGTCACCTCCACTTGGAGTTCTTGGCTTGGCGTCCAGTGCGCATTCGTCATCATGCCCATCCAGTGTATCAACACCGGATGATGAGGATCGTTCTGGTGCTGGTGTGGGCGGGCATTGCAACATTGGGGGCGCTAGAAGAGCTCTTCGCGGCGGTGCAACATGATTTACGCCATTCTCGGGACCAGGAGATCTTTCTAATGCAGTGGATGCTGAACCCACAGCGGAGTCTTCGAGCGCAGTCCGTTGTCTTCCCCGACCCGGAGCTCGAGATCTTCTAGCAGCTTCTCGAACGATACAAAATATCCGCGCATAGCATATGCCAATTGCTAAGCAGGGTAGCATAAATGCGCCCACGAAAAGAAATTCTTTAGGTGACCGGTGGTTGCGATCAGGAAGTATTGAGCAGGAACCTATGGAAGGATCCAAGCCAAATCGCCCCCATTTTTCAAGCCACGTAGCTATTAGAGCTCCGAATGAGAAAATCCATGTACTGGCTACCATTAGTGCCAAGTATTTTCCTCTATACAACCTGCATACAACAAACAGACCCATTAGGAAGAATAAAACGTAGTCTGAGTGTTTACTTAATAAAGGCCCTATGTACATACTCGTAGGTCTTAATTTAAAAATGTTAATAAACTTGGAACCATTTATAATTCAATGATTAGACGATAAAAGATCGGCAGCCAAAAGTAGTTGAAAAAAAATATGTATGTACCAATATTGTGACGATAATAGACTTTTATTAAAAAAAATAATTCCAGGACATTATGTCATATAGGTACTGTGTTAAACGGTGACAGATAATACACATTAACTTACTTCGGATAGAGCCTGGGATGTGAGATCATGACGTATCTATTGATCGTGATGGCCAGGACGGTGAAGAGGGACACGGCGACCAGCGCGTAGCGCGCCAGCGGGAACATTCGGCAGAGCGTGCGCCCGTGAGCCCAGGAGCGCCGCCAGAACGTGGATGCGGCCAGCGGCAGGTTGAAGCAGCAGAACAACAAGTCCGAACACGAGAGGTTCATTATGAACACTGCCGTAGCATTCCGAACCTGCAAATGTTGAACATGTTACTTACAACATCTTAATTGGAGGCTACGATAGCGAGGACAGTTTGAATGTTATGTTCTCAACAGTTAAGTTCTGTATTAAGAGACATTATATTGAAGATATAAATTGATGTGCATTTATGAAAATTTGGAATGAAAAAATTATTGTTTGCAGTGAAATAGGTGATTTTCATAAAGTACTTTTACATTTTCAATCTTGTGAAAGGATTAAAATTTAAGTGCGACGTACAAACGAGAAGCGATAAAACCAATGTCGATAGAATACACACGTTAATTAAAACTGGGCTGTAAAGTGTCAGAACTAGTTAGAATAATGTCACTCAATTATGACTTTACATTATATTTTTCACTCATAAATATCTACATGGATTCAACAAACCAAACATTTGTTCTTATTATTGTAATCACGCCGGCTACCATTAAGGGTTCCCTCCGTCTGTACCTTGTAAATATTTTAATTATGTTTAAATTCTAAATCGTAAAATTGTTATCACGAATAAACCATTTGAGAAATTGTGTGTTCTTAGAAATGAAAAAACTAACTTGAATAGACTTAAAGTGAACGGGCTGAATAATCTAATAATAATAATCTACTGTGTGCGTATAGATACCAATTCTTTGAATCTCTTGTTTCAGCTGCGGGTATAGATATTAAATGTTTACGACAGTTGTATGATTGTAAACGGATTTTAGCTTCGTGAAAGGATGTTAAACATAATAATTTCAGTTAGTTTAAAATCATGCTGAGCAGCGGTAAACATCACGACTGAAATCCCCGAAGACGCAGGCAGAGGAGTGAAGTACACTCCCATGATTCACCAGTTACGTTTACGTCCCACTACGCAATAGGTGGTGAGCCTATTGCCATACACCGGGCCGATATCCAGACTCCGAGCTACTACCAGAAAATCTAGTTAGACATATGTATGTAATAGTACTCGTCAATAGTTAGTAGTATTTAATAAATAGGAATTACACATTACTTAAGAAAAAACATCACCATTCCTATAATCGCCGAAGAGGTAGGCAGAGTAATGTAATACACTCCCATGTTTCACCAGTTAAGAACTTGTTCAATAGTAACATTTGTTATATGACTCCGCATGTCCAAGGTGGCCTTTGATAAATAACGACGTCCCTTATCGCATGAGTCTGACAGAATTATATATTGCTGAACACTGACCTACGGGGTGTAAGATTGCCAACGTCACGACGATGTGATGTGAACGATCTACGCTTCACTTATAAGTTTTAATGGGTTTAAGCGTGTCGTATGACGCCTTTATCAACCGCCTTAAGAGTTGAAGACATTTTTTTCAGTTCAATGTCTACGTTCTGTTTGTTGTAATCGCTGTTTACCAGTAGTTAAATGTCCTGGGTATATATGGGCACCAGCGTAGATGGTGCAAGAGGCTGTGCTCTGCGATCCCCAGCCCGCATGCCCAGCATGAGTATTTTAGCATAACCCTTCAGGGGAGGCCTATGTCCAGTAGTGGACTACAACAGGCTCATGATATGTTGATATCAGTGTTTTTTATTTTCTCTCTAGGTCTTTTCTTTTTAAATTCCTCATACCGTAATCCGATTTCTATTTATTTTGTGTTTTGCTATGGATGTAGGTAGCCTTGAAGAAAT
>DWDV01001781.1:0-12554 GCA_018245615.1 Mimoniades ocyalus | reverse complement strand
TGCCAAGACAAAAAGGTCGTCCCCGGGTATCCACGCTGCCTAATATTAAACACTATGTTTGCAGCCAAAACACATAATGAATATGTGTCAAATCTCAAAAACCCTATTAGCCTTCGGTCCTAGATACATTCAATTCCGTAACAACCGAATTGACAGTTTTCATATCTCAGAATAACGCATGTCTACAATCAGAACTCAATATTTCATCAATTGCAGCACCGCAACAAAAATAAACGCTCCAAATATCCTTTCGCGATCAACAACATAGTCAAATAAATCTGTGAGACACAAAGAAAAACGTCATCATTAGCCTGTTCCCGTCCACTGCTGGACATATGCCCCTTCACTGCGCTCCATCTCCAGCACTTTACACAAAATTATACACGTCGTTCTTTAAGTGCTCTTGCATTAACAATATATCCTCTTTGTATACAATTTATAAATGTCGTTCATTAAACGCTCATTGCGTTTATATTTGGCTAAAGGCAGTTGGCCGGCTTCTGTCCATTCTGTAAGCTGGAGCAGTAACGAGACGGTGTCGATGCTTATTGATAAAAACACGTATAAATATGACAGTGCAGTATATCGGCGCAGATAAAAGGGGGCCTGCACTTACGCGCCAGCTCGTATTCACAGTGCTGTCCGAATATTCACTTTGTAATATGAAGTATGGCAATATTGCAAGTTTAAAATTGCATATTATTATTATTATATCGTCACTCCAGATCCGTTACAGGTTAGGCTGACCGTACCAATTGTCAAATATCGTTGCACTCGGAGATCAAATAGGCTTCTTCTAAATTTATCTTTATAAAATTGATTACTAAAACATTATTCTTAACTTGTCACCGCTATGAATCTACGACTCGTTGCTCTTATGAAGCTAATTATTTCGGTATTGAAAACATCCTAACATTCCAGATTAGATACATTTAATAGATGACGTTATAATAAAACTTTGCTTACACTAGAAGAGGCAATAGAAGCTTAAGAAAACGTTGTTGATGGACATTTTCAGTCTCTGCCTGTGCTTGTCAGTGGTGTGTTTTCAAAATTATAAGAATAAGCTGAAAGAATAGTAATTGGGACAGTCATATTCAAATCTGAAATATGGTACGTGTACGTGAAATACGTGTCTGAAATACTATGGTACGTGTTATATTATTTCCTAGACATGCATTAAAATAAACGGTACCTAAAGTAGATTAAGTCAATGTAAAGATGGAATTATTGTCAAAATATTGACCCCAGGTCCGTACTATAGATACAAGGGCATCGATGGAATGTGTTATAGTTTAAATGAGGCTGCGCGGCAGTGGAACCGGTCTGCGCCCGCGCAACTTCGGGGAAAGGCCGCCATGATTTATAGCTAAAATTAAAACTCGCACGAGGACCAAGGAAATGAGTGCAGCCGAATTGACTGCTATTATCGATAATTTTGAAACTAATGTAACGATGTTCTATATACGAGTATGTGTGTGACCAAATACAAAGAGTAAACACATACATTGTAAAAATTCGTAAAGATACAAACTAATAGCTCCAGAAATAAATAAAAGGTATCATCTTCCGCGCTGAAAGGTCTTCCATCTTTGTGTGCTGCTTCCTTTGCTTGTCGACAACATTTGCATTTGAAAGGTCATGCGGTAAAAGATCTTGAATTAGTTATGAATTATATCGGCATGTTTCAGGAGAGCAGCAACGTACCTGAGAGTAATTAAGATTGAATTCTGATTTACCAGAGCTGCAATGTAAATAGTTTTAATAAAATTTTAACTAATGAACAACAACGAAGAATGGCGTTCATTTATTGGTTGTTTATACAATAAATAAAACTGTTTACATAATAAATAAAACTGACTTTTTGACACTAATATGAACGGCTATCACTGATACTTGGTTGTTGTTTCTTTATTGTAAACGTAATTATGGTGCTTTATGCAAAATGAAGCAGGGATATTTAAGGTAGGTAGGTAATAGGGTAGTTACAGGTCGCCACATTATGCAAGTTCAAAACTGCTTTGCTTTGTATTAACTCAACATCATGTTTTTAATATCCGAAGAGGTAAGCAGAGGAGTTTAGTACACTCCCACGTTTCACCACTTATGTTTATGTCCCACTATGGAATAGGTAGAGTCATGGAATACATGCTTTGTGTTATCAATTTAGAAAAAAAGTTCAATCAAGTATTATCAGGTACCAATATATCTACTACTATGAGTACTACCTATGTCTAAAATAAAAACTATGGTCATGTGAAGGCATAAAAATATTGATGGACCTTAAAGTAGCAAAGGAAAAGTTGAGTGAATGCAGAAATTAAAGTATTTCAGTTTTCGGCTTAATGACACCGGGCGCAGCGGTCAGGAGATAAATGTCCAGATCTGAGTATCTCGAAGTACATTCAAAAAACAAACTACGACATATCAACTACCACTGCAGATTTTTAAAAACCGTAAACTTAAATTATAGTTAAAAAGGTCCAAAAAAAAAATTTTGCAAGTTCTCATGAAGGGAAAAATTGCGAAAGAACTCATTTAGGCATTGGCCCTTGCATACAATTGAAGATCTCATCGCCTCTCCTAATATGCGCTGTCCAATGATGGTGGGTACCAATCACACATGCCCAAACGCCCAAAAGTCAATGAGTACTTTTGAGACATATTTTTATTATTTTCAAGTATATTGCATATAAAAAGTGTTACATCACGCTTGTAATCTCCAAAGAAGTAACCAGATGAGGATTAAAACTCAACCATAAACTACCCACAGACACTTTACTTCATCTCATTAATTACACTGTCCTGCCACAAGAGAATTCCTTTAGTTCGGGTCATGTACTAAGCTATTAATATAAACTGTTCCTCTAACTACCCACATAGAACAGGTATACTCGGAACAATGGACCACGAAGAAAATAGTCTCAAAACGTTGACACTGTATAGGCGCATACATCTTTGCCCCGAAGGCTTAAACAATACGCTCTATCGAACAGAAAGATAACCGAGAAGTAAAGAATCGTCATATAATTTCTGAGGCAGTATTGTTCTTATTGGTCCATCAATCGCTGATATGCGTTGCCTGGTGTAGCGAAGGTATATATTGCGCGTCCAGATAAAATCGCGCCAGTCGCGCCGCGGTAACCGTGGCGTAATCTTGATCAGGGAGCTGGTAACTGCAGCTCGCGGGTCGTTCCATACAAATTGTATGGCATATCTACTGCTACTTTTGGGCATAGTTAACCTTATAGTTTTCTTGTACGATGTTCGTGGCCGCTAATGGGGCCGATTCATCGCGTCAATGGTGTGAGAACGGCCGATAGTACGTTTGATACTATTCGCATTGTATCTCCATGCCATATTGGAACGAATCGATTCGTTCTGTCCTATCAGTGTTCATTGTGTCTCTTACAAGACGCATTTAATTGCTTCAGTCTAATGATAGCCGTGTTTTTATTGTTGCTAATGTTAGTAACGTATTTAAACCAGAGTATAATGTTTTAGTCTTTACAATTGTATTAGGCGTGCTCAGATTGCTTTATCACTAACTAAAGAGATGTAGTACATAGAGCGCCATTGTGTTTTAATATTATGGTAATACAGTTAATTTTTTAGAAGGTCTTTGGGAAGATTTCTCCAGTTCCTATATGGCATGCATTTTGCACCCGCAGTGCATCGCGCGTTGCAGTAATTGTAAATTTACGTTCATAAGGCAATAGATGAAATATCTACTACTTTCTGGAAAATATATTAAGGTCTACAGCACACCGCTGACTGACCGCAAACTTGCTAGTCGCAGTATTGAAGTAAGATGCGCTTGTGTGATACAAGTCGGATTTGTGCACAGATCTCAACTATTTAGTAATCACCACATTAACATTACCTAACTGCGTAAGTTATTTAACCGCAACCGAAACAAATGTGTTCATAACAATTGAAATTATAAATTAACGCATTCTTGTCCAGCTGGTACCATTCTATCTTATGATTACCAAAATATTTATATAACTAAATGGACATGTGCCAATTACTGGCAACACTGTGGTTCCGCCGTCAGTCAGTCTTTGTTTGTTTGTCAGATTGTAATCTGTGCAACGAAATTTCGTTTGTCCGGTAATATGATTGTGAATATAATCGGAGATCTAGATTTTGCAGGTAGCCATGCAACAGGTAGCGGTAAGTGGGTGAAAGATAGCGTGACCACGCTTGCCCAGGATTTATTAGGACTATAGGGGTCACGCAACTGAACGAATGACTAATATCTATAGTAACAAAAACAATACTAAGAAAACAACAAAAAATATTAAGGTACCTCACCTATATCTATCAGAACGCTTATGAAAATCTTTTTGTCTGCTTCAATTAACAACGGAACGTAAATCACTTGGTAGGAAATTGCTTAATATAATACTTGCTTAATGTTTTAAGCAAGTATTATAATTACAGAGCTAGTCTAAATCTAAATGTAAGTCGATGCCCTGAAACTCGTTATAGGAAAACATCTAAGCACTGTAATTCAAAAAGCTAGTTTGTGTAAGTTTATAAATATAAGAGGGTGTAAGGTGCTCCAAATTATATCTTATGAATTCAAGCTCTTCATCTTCCCACGATGAATTCTATTATACAACAGACGAGGGTTTGGTCTCCAATGAGCAGGCAGTGTGGACAGTGCAAGAAACTGCTCTACGATCCACAACTCGCTTGCCCACTGTACGCATTATAGGCATAAACCCCCTTTATTAGGGAAGACCTATGCTTAGTAGAGGACTGAGATAGCGTGATGACGATAAAGTTTATAAGTACAAACTTTTATTAGACAAATATGCAAGTACTATTCAACATTTGTATCTGATTGACAGCATCTTAAATGTCGTGACAGCAAAAACGATCAGAACATTATTATTTTTTTTATCATATCACCGCTAATTTGATGTAACAAATTCCATTTATGACAAAACCGTCATTATCATCATTGTTTGATCAATAGGTGTTGTACCATACATTTATTGTATATTTTATCTACACTAAACTCGAAATGTACACTTTTACAATCAGCCTATCCTCTAACACATATGCAGTCCGTCAAAAAGAGCAACGCATGGCAACACCAGTGAAAGGTATCATTGTGGTGTCACAAGGCGACCAGCGCTTTATATAAGCCTGTAAACAGACGGTGAAATAACACCTTAACCCTATTATTATAATAATATCCCGAGTTCAGCTCGGCCGTGTAAATTGTTTCATAGCTATGATTATGTTTGCTATCAAATAAATATAAGTTTATAGGAATACAATAGGAATTTATTGGCTATAAGAATTTTAAACGAATTGTGTTACTATGTTATGTTTATTACTTATGTATTATGGGGTTTTCATGCTTGAATTTATCAATACGGTTTATTATAGACATACCACCTTGAAATTTTCAGAAAGAAGATTCAGTATTTCCAATCAATATTTTGTACAACATGTGCATTTATATTAGAACCTCACCCTTCGCCTCTCCGACCCTGGTTGGGTCTATTAGAATTGAGAATGCCATGGTGTACATTTATCTACACCCTCCGTAACTTGTAAGGGTCCTCCGTAACGCGGCGCACTTTGTGGTTAGAGAAGTGACCGCGACGGAACCTGTAGTGTTGTGAATAAGTTTCTCTTAGATTTTGCCCACAGTGAGAAGTAAATTAGTCTACCGTTCTAGACATTTAATTTCGATTGTTTGTGAATTCCTATGATGTCAGCTTCTTTTCAGAAATCAGAACAGATGCTCAGTGATAGCTGGACGTAAGATACAACGAAGATATTACGCTATTTTTTTGGCCATACCGTCTACTCGTATATGAGCGACCTTTTTAACGGGCATGTCTTTTATCAGCCTGTCCCATCGCTGAATGAATCGAAATACAGAAAGGAGGCTATATTGAAATAAACTATGGCTAATCGTCTAGCAGTGACCTAGTGGAAAATAATTTATTTATTTTCATTCGTAAGATTTCGAAACTACATTTTTCCTATTGACTTGTACTTGGTTCACAAATATATGTAGGTTACTCATATTACACAAGATAGCGTTGTATTAATAAATCTCGAGCTTACCGTTAGTCGTGGTTACGAATAAATTATCACGTTGTACGTTTCCTGAAACAAAAAATGCACAATAATTATAGGTTTTTATAAATTATCATGTTATCTTTTGCATTAGCAAATATAATAAACTACAGTTATACACAAATATTCTTAACACAACATCACTCCTGTATTCGCCCGAAAGGGTAGGTAGAGGAATGGTAGTACTCTTACTTTTCATCTGTAATTTTATACGTCCCATGAAATAGGGGACCAATCTATTATTTTACACCCATATTCTTACATGCATATATTCTTATTATTACTTATAAATGTAATATCGAGTCTTTAATCTCCGAAAAAGTAGGCAGAAGAATGTAATAAACTCAACATTCATGAGTTATGTTTACATAGGTATTACAAGCCATAGGTGGTGAGCCTATTGCCATATACCCGGTACAAATCTAGACTCCAAACTGTTACTAAAAATTTAGACTTTACTACTAGAATATCTAAGTAAAAACAAATCAATAGTTCTTTGGATTTGAACCCAGGACCTCTCGTTCGCCAGTCGCGGTTGCAATCAACACGACCAATGAAGCAATCGTATTTTATTTATTGAACTAATATGTAGTAGCTGCTCCCGAAAATCTAACGAAAATTGATTTTTAATTTTCCCAGCAATCCCCACATCTCTCAATATTGCAAAGTACATAGATATTCTAAATATTCTTAAGATGTTTCATTAATTAAAATTTATAATTACCTCTAGTTAGCAACTCCAGCAATTTACTAGAAAAGTGAAATTCCGGCGTGAACATAATTTGCCATTTACAAAATAATCTATTTGAAACTTACACACTTCTCAACGTAGTCATAACACAATGTAAACATTTCATAGTTATCAACACTTATTTATATTTCGAACATTAGTACACATTAGCCTTAATTTAAATCAGCCGTCACCGCAAACTCGTACACTTCAAAAACAACATAAACAATAGAAACAATTTTTAACCAACGTGTCAAAATTTAAACTACTAAGTTTCCTGTAGAGAACTGTCACTCATTAATGTTTTTATACCTAAATTCATTCCGAATAATTCGCCAATGAGGATATCACTTCCGAAATATATTAACGAAACGGATCGTCTGTTTATATGTCACAAATATTTCTGAAACATCGCCACAGACCGATTGTCGCGAGCCGTTTAATTATGCCACAGACCCGATTCATTAGTGCACTGGGGAACCAGAGCCGGCTGTGTTCGAGCAAAGAAAAAAATATGAAAAATAAAAATATGCAATAAAACAAAATAATTCTGTATAACTGAATCAATCGTTACTGTCTGGAAATCCATTGATAATAGTTCAGTTAAAATGATTGTGAAATCTTTTGTGATTTGACTTTACGCACGGCGAAACATGTGTTGGTAGCGGTAAGTACCTATTGTTTATATACGACACACCGTTATAGAAGCCGCGGAACATTAAAATACTTATTTAAGTATAAAAATAAATTCTATTAAAAAAACAAATTAAATCTATTAACCGTATATATGCACTTGTGGCTTTTATTCCGCAATCGTAAATGTTCCTAAGAGAAATCGGCGTTACGCGAAATGGATTTCAATCGGAGAATAGATGAACAACATCTATAAAATGTAAATAAATTACAAAATGGAGCGGAGTTTAACTTGCACTGAACGTATTTTACCATTCGAATAGTTAAACGAAAACAATAGGTATAGTTACTTTAGCGACAGTAGGAAGCTATAAATATTACTACAAGCATGGAATGCTACAAGCAATCCGCACTGTGTTCCCAGCAAACATTTTAAGTATTTTATTTACAAAGCATTTCTTGTAATGTCTAGTCCGGCCCACGGCTCGCCTCTTGAGGTCAGGGTTGCCGACGCTCGTCTTTTGACCCTCGTACACCCGTCTCTAACTAACACAAGGCAAACACATATATTTATCCTCGTCGCACAGGTCGCGACACTTTGCTTGACATTTAACCCTTTGCGTCACTGTAATCTCTATCCTTTTCACGAGCACAACAAAGCGTATATCGCTGTTTCATTTGCACAGGTTATGACATATCGGTCGACTTATGACCCGAACATCAACGATCGCTCCGTCCCTTTTTGTCGTTAGTTTTTAACAATTTATCGTCTTTGTCGTTCGTGTCGCGACCCCTACGACTAGCCACTTGAATAGATTAGGTGTTTTCGACGACTGTGGGTTCAATATTCATCGATAGCCGGTTCATTGGCATTTCGTATGCAAGACGAATTAAGTTTTCCATTAGCGATAATACGGACGTTTAAATTAATTTATACTTAGTGCCATCATTATTTATAAGACTCTATGAAGTTTATACCAGGCCTATTAATCTTACATTTTGAGAAGCCACATGTATGTAAATTTACCGATTTGAAAACCTCAAATTTCTTTAAAAAACATGCAACGTTTTCAGATTACCATCAAGTAGGCTATGTACTAGATCTTTTATTGCAACCTATGTAAGTATAAATTAAGAGGCTTATTGCGATATCCACAGTCCGCAAATGTATTCCAAAGCAAAGCGCGGTGTCCGGCTAAAGCTCGACAAATGTACATAGTTATGTCGCTTCCGAGGCGCATTTACCTCGATGTAGTAATCTGAAGAATTCTTTAAAGGTATAATGTAGGAGGTGCATTCCTTACGCAAGCTTGCCAGTTGGAACTTAGGTACTGTATCTCAATAATAATCTAGCTATCGTTCATTTCAGACTCGTCACAAATCAGATGATTCTATCTTACAGGATATTTAAAGTCCGCTTGATCAAAGCACTGAACTTTTGTTAATAACAAACGCCTTATTTTATGTTTCATCCGTATTACTTACATTATTGTATTTATCTCGCAAGTAGCATACACAACAGTGAAATGTGTCGATTGTTTATGTTTACTGATCACTGCCGCCCATAGAATTGTCTATTTACATTATATTATACTTTGATTAAGTCTGGATAACCAATTCATATTGTTACCGACTTTGTTGTGTTTTTGTACTGCTTCATTAATCAATTGGTTCTGTGGTTAGCGAACGTAAATGCTGTGTCTGAAGCTGCAATCTTTATTTCCACCCAGACCAACGTTTGTATGATAAACGAATTAAGTTCAGTAAACTAAAAGAAACTGCAAATATATCTACCTACCCTCCGAGTAAAAACTCAAGTACTACTTGAAACACAAACAGTGATAATAGTTGCGGGGAACAAGAGAAATCTCATCATAATCAGCCTATTCCCGTCCACTGTTGGACATATACGAGTACCTACCACTCGAATAGCACGCCACTGAACTATCTAGAATCATTTCGTAATTTAAATTATTGTAATTGGCAAAATTTATCAAGTTAGCGATCGTGAAGGTTATCAGCCAGAACTTATGCCATGCCACCAGTGTCAAGCAACAGCCTAACAGATTGCGTGTTTTGAACAAAGGTGTAAAATAACAATGAGTATTGACAGTGCTATATCAAGTTTTCGCTGTACTTTACTTACTCTTGAATAGGGACATAAAACAGATTTGATCAGAATAGAAATAAATAGGTAACATCACGCCCGTATCTCCCCGGAGAGGGAGACACAGGAGTGCAGTATGGTCCCATGTTTCACCAGTTACGCTTACGTCCCGCTATGGAATAAGTGGTACATATTGCCTTACACCGGACACAAGTGTACACCGATCCACTACTAGGAAATGCTAAAAAGAAAACCCAATAGTACTGACCAGGCGATCGAGCCCGTGAAGTCTGGATCAGCGGTCGCTTCTACCACTCAACCAACTAGGCAATAAAATTAATAGACGCGTAATTACTAGCAAACCTCAAATTGATTTGCTAATACACTGAAATATCCTTAGGTAACGTAATGCCGAGGTATTAACGGAACATTAAAACAACCAAAAGATGTCAGTTTTATGCTTCGAGATAAATAGTGTATTTTAATAACTGTTTACACAATGATACACCGGCCATGTACAACTGGCCATTAAAATGTCATGCAGTGTCAAAGTGTTAAGCAATAGTTGGCAGATTATCGTTTCTTAAACTAGGTTTAAAATAATAGCAGTATTAATTCTATATCGTAATTCTTGAGTGGTCTGCTAATTTAATGGCTAGTATCCGGTATCTGACTTCTAAGCCGTAAAATGTGTGGGCCATTTGCACTCAGGACAAATATCCTTATGGTAAGCGCGTGTGAATCTTCTGTGTATTGAAAGTAGGTATATTTACATATATTTCTATCATCAGTACATACATTAATAAATAAATGTAAAAAATACCCCCACTATAACAACAATAACCACGCCTATAATCCCCGGAGAGGTAGGCAAATAAATAGGTAAATACATATAACTACATAATATTTATTTATACATATATGTCCATCGTTACATATTTATATGCATCAATTATCTTTTTTACTGTAGTTCAGGTGCCAACAAATTTAGGTTTAAGTAACTGTTCGTTGGTCATTCCAAAATAGTTAATTATATCAGACGTTAAATTACGGATAGTTGTACAGTGGGCACTTTATCGGACGAAATTAAAAAGGCAACACTCTTACGAAGCTTAAACGTAACTTCACGCCTGTCATCCCCGAAGAAGTAGGCACAGGAATGTATGTATTAGACTCCCACGATTCACCAGTTACGTTTACGTCCCACTATGGAATAGGTGGTGAGGTAATATACTTATTACCTATACCTAATTACTCTCATTTCAATAATATACTTATTACCACAAGCTCTCAAACTTTTTTCGTGTCCTGCCTACTTTGAGCATAAATTATTTTCTAGCTTCGTCCGAAATTACTTCATTTTCAATATACGAGTACCTTGTGCGTCATACATATTATCTTTATGCGGCCAGGGTTTTCAGGGTTTATTAGACTAGACCCTTTATCGGCCCCTGAAAACCTCCAGCGCCTACTTTGAAGAATACTATTCTAGACATTTGATAGAAACATTTAGGATGGAAATAAATCTTTAAAAATAACAAGGGAAATTAAAAGTGAAGGTCCCTATAAGGTTTCGTAACCGATATTGGGTAATGGTCGGATCGCGTGTCTTGCGCGAGTAACAATGTAAATAACAGACTTTATAAACTACGTCTCTCGAAAATTGTAGATTTTATTGATTCAAAATAGGACGCATAGCAATATGGGCTAATATTTTAGTTTAAGAACGATTAAAGAAATGAAGCTAGCACACTTGTAAAATCAAATCAACCTATTTGTTATTATTCTTATTATACCAGCACGCCAGGGCCTTACTGGGATAGCCAGAGAGCACAGAGTGCTAAATATCTCTATTTTTACAAACTTGACGTGTTCCTCCTACACTCATCACTCTCTTCATAGACGAGCGCTGGTTTAGGAGTCTTCCATTAGTGTGTCAGGGAACTGTAATACGCTATTGAATACGGGGTTAGCCTACTGCCGTGCATGGGGTCACAATTCCAGAAACCGTTCTAGTACTGGAAATTTGAAATTAGAAAAACTCGATAATATTTGCCGAGCCCGGATCGAACCCAGGATAGTCGCGCTTCAACCACACGACGAAGCATTAGGAATGAATAAACATAGAGATATAACTATATAATCACTTTAGAACAGAATGTGGCAGAGGTTAACAAGGCGCAACTCAGCAATCAGCCCGACGTCGCCGTCGGCCGGTAGCGGGTTTGCGTGACTGCAACGTATCCCGCGATAATGAATTGTTTTATACTTGTGACATTCTCGCGTTTACCGAACTATGTAGATTTTGCACTAGATATTATCATATATTACTATAAAAATGCATCGTCAATATAATCCTCGGAACAAAGAAGTATCTATCATTTATTGAAGGAAGAATAATAGTCAAATTCAAGTTTTATCAAACATCTTTAAGTTATGCCTCTCCATAATGCTTTATTTTTCTAAATGTCTCGCTTTAAACTTCTCATTGAGAATTCAACGATAATCAAATTCTGAATTAACCGATACTGTTATTTATAATAAGTAGTACTAAAACTCATTGTATATTCGACATTCAAATCGTAAATTTAAAATAGCAAATGTCCACTTAAAAATGCTAACATCACACACGCAGTAATTGCTAAATTAAGTAAAATAACGTATAGTAGACAGCCACTCACACCCGTACACACACACATAGAAGCGTATCGGCCTAGTAAGTTTTTCCAGCAGCTGACCTGCGGCAAACGAGAGCGCTCCGAGCTGCAAATACTAGGAGCCACGAAGAAAATGTAATGTAAAGATATCGCCACACTTAAATATTTTCAATTTTTCAAATTTTTTTATAAAATTCTAATTGTAACATGTGGTTTAGAACATACAATATTAAAAAAAAATTACTACGTTAATAAAAACCGACTTCAAAAAAACTAAAAAGTAAAAAATAATAAACATTTAATATTAATTATATACTAC
>DWDV01001780.1:0-12556 GCA_018245615.1 Mimoniades ocyalus | reverse complement strand
AAGTAACTGGTGAAACGTGGGAGTGTTCTACATCCCTCTGCCTACCTCTTCGGGGATTACAGGCGTGATGTTACTTTGTTTTTTCTTAATAATTAACTAAAATAAAACACACGCCTGCTTTTCTTGTTCGCTTCTTCTCTTGTCTGTGCAGACTTTAAAACTGTCCCTTCAAATATATGCAAGTGAAGTATAATCAACAAACATGTCTGATGTTATGCACATATACGATTCGAATGTAGGTGGAAGCAAGAGCCGAGGGGAACCCAAGACCCGCCTATCTTGACCAAGTAAGTCAGATACTGGCTGATGAGGAATTCGATTTCATCGGCAAACGTGGAAGACGAGAGTAATGAATGCAAATGATTGCAGAATACACTTGATAAAGATATTTGGCACTTGGTGCGCTCTGCCGATCAAGTAATAGATATGGCGTGACGATATAAAAAGTGTAATAAAACAACAACTCAATTTCACGTGCACAATAAAACTAAACAAGAAATATAATGGCCAAAATTGTCTGTGCGAGTAGCAAGGCGCGATATGAAACAGTTCGGTGCACAGAAGATGATGGATGCAGATCGCGAAGGGTCAGATTACACTCATTCATCACACTATCAACTTAAGCTGGGCGCGTATACGGATCGACCCTTGGGGAAAGGGTAAAAGTCATGACAAAGGGAGTTCTCCAAACAAGAGTAAAACATTGAATAATATGTTGACTTTGCAACTAGAAGTTGCCTAGTACGCATCCCTGAAGGTGTTAAATTTTGGGACAAGACAATGGCGTACACCATACTCCATACAAAAAGTTCCGGAATATTGCAAAATAATTTTAACTCAACTATTAAAATGTGTTGTAATGCACTTTAAATGCCTAATGATTAGTGATATCTCTCCTTATGTATTTATTTATTTATTTATTCTTTATTACACCATATAAATTAGGTATAAAAGGTGGACTTAATGCAATAAGCATTACCAGTCGACCTTAGGGTCAAGCAGATAACAATGAAGGTGGTATACATTAAAAAAGTAATAAAAAGAGAGATGACAAGTAACAGCGATATACATATATGAATAAGAGAAAGTACTTACAATAAAGGAACAAGAGACAGATGTATATGATAATATAATAAAACAAATACATATATTATAGTATATAGCTTTAACCAAAGCAAAAAAAAAGTTATTTGTTTAAAAAGTGTTGCTTAACTTTCATTTTGAAGACCTGTTTGCTGCACTCTTTTCTAAGGGCATCCGGTAGAGCGTTCCAAAGCCGACCTGCGTGAATGACGAAAGAGTTGGACATGAAGTTAGAGTGGTGAACTGGGAAGGATATAATACGAGAATCCGAAGAACGTAGCTGACGATCGTGGTGATCGCTGAGATACAGAAACTTGCGTTTGAGATAGCCAGGGGAAATTGGATCAAACAGGATAGAATGGAGAGTATTCAGAGATCTAACTTGTCTACGCTCACGAATAGAGAGCCATTTTAGTTGGCGACGATAGGAGGAAATATGATCGAATTTGCGTAGGCAATAGATGAAGCGAATCGACTGGTTAATTAAACGATCCAGTTTGTTGAGAAGCTCGAGGCTAATATCAGAGTAACACACATCAGCATAATCTATTATCGGTAAAATAAGACTCTGCACGAGAGTAACTTTAATGGACATGGGAAGAAAATTTCGTAGACGATTTAGAGTCCGCAACGACGCATAGACTGACTTGCTGATCTCATTAACATGCACTGTCCAGCTCAATGTAGCATCCAAGTGTAAGCCTAGATTTTTCACACTGGGAACAAAAGGAATAACATGATGTTCAAATAACACAGGTGTGACAGTGCTAGTGTTCAATTTAGCTAATTGACGCTTGCTGCCTATTATAATAGCTTGGCACTTGGAGGGATTGACTTTAATGCCGTATTTATGAGACCATTGACTGATATTAAAGAGGTTGCTGTTTATGCTATCTATTGCTTTATTAACATTATCGATCTCAGATTGTACATATATTTGCAGGTCGTCTGCATACAAATGGTAAGAGCAGTTAAGGGTATGAGTGATGAGGTTAATAAAAATGGAAAAGAGTAAAGGAGACAAGATCCCACCCTGTGGTACACCACATGTAAGGTTGCACCAGTCAGACATCGAGCGATGATCAACCCTAACAGCTTGTTGACGATCACTAAGGTAGGAGGAAAACCAATCCAGTACTGTAGATGAGAATCTAAGATGTTGCAAAACAGCAAGGAGAATATCGTGATCAACCATATTGAAGGCATTACTGAAGTCTATTAGAACAAGAACGGTGACCAGTTTTCTCTCCATGCCTGCACGAATGTCTTCAAGGACGTTAAGAAGGGCAGTCGTAGTACTATGTCCGGGCCAAAAACCAGACTGAAATGGGCTGAGGACGATAGGTTACGTTTCAATCGCCAGGGCCACACTACTGTGAAATAATGGACACAGTAGAGCTTATAATATAACATAATATATATAATATAATATATATCTATTAGGATTTCTAAGCTCCCTTGTTATTTTTGAATCTTTTGTAATCATGCTACTGTTAACAAGCTTGACGCAAGCTTGACGTTTGAATCAAATAATTTCCGTAATGAAAAGTTTGCCTTATACGTAAAAAGATATTGTTTCTTGTGCGGACCGCTGTGAAGTATCTAGGAAAAACCGTACTACTTAAGTATCTAGGCAAAACCGTACAACTTAGAAGCCTCAAATTTGTTCCGTGAACACAGTAAAAAAATATCAGTATCAGAATGCTTACTACGAAACAACATTATAGTAATATGTAATTACAGCACAGAAAAATCAATAGGTCATCTTATTTCGCTATAAAGTGTAGAGAATAGCGTCGACTCTATCAGTTATTCACGACCGAAGTGCGCTGTCGCTCGAGACGTTGCGAACAAGTGTCAGAGCACTCTACTCTTTTGGACTTTTGATTACTTTACAGGTACAATATAATACGAGAATTAAGTACTAATAAGTACTCTACTTCTTTTTAAAACTATAATGTATTAAATGAAATAAGTTGTCCATAAAATTGAGTATAAAAAGCAGTTAGCATCTAGCATTTTACTAAAACTCTTGACTCGTAATGTATTGGCTATTGAGTTTCCTCGGACCCTTGGCAATATACACTTCTGTTTGAACTCTCGGATGTCTATGAAGAACAAAGTAACTATAATGAACTTATAATGAGATGGTGTTACTGCGAATGAACATCTGATATCGACAAATATGACTCAAATAGTTCGGAGAAATATGTGTGTACCGAAATTCGATGGCAAAAAAATAAGATTGTTTTATGAATAAAAATATTTTCATATTTCATTGTAATTTAGGTAGTAAATGAAAATCAAAAATATTATATACGTATCTATTCCTTACGACTCTACATTGGCGAATGCTAGCCATAGCGTTTATCAGTTATTCATGGGTCGGATCGCTCCAGCGCGCTAAACTCGCCGTCACACGAGACAGCCCATACGAGCGTCAGGCTCTATTAGTCTGGCTTTATATTCTTCGACAAACCAAAAATAGCTGTAATTTAAGATTGAAACGGGTTCATATGCATGTTGTTCCTCCAAGTAAGAATACACGTTGGATAATGGCTTGTCGAATTAACGTCCAGTTGGGAAACTACTTGAAAAAACACTTTCTAAAATTTACTTAATAAAATTTAAAAAAAAAGTAACATCACGCCTGTAATTCCCGAAGAAGTAGGCAGACAAGTGTAGGGCACTTCCACGTTTGACCAATTACGTTATACATTCCGTCATGGAATAAGTGATAAACGTCACTATTAATAGTTTTAAGTTAACAAAAACCAATAGTATCCGACCCGGGAATCGAACCCAGGACCTGTCGAACAGCAGAGACGCTTGCAAACGCTCGATTAGCGAGGCAGTCACGGAGAATGAAACGTATGTACCGTCTGAACACAATATGATAAATGTATTGGTAATTCGAGCTACTGCGTTAGTCGCTCTGTAGACGCCAAAGTTAAGTGATTTGCTGTAATAGTAGTATGGGTCATCCTGTGCAACACATCAATACTTCCGCCAGTACACAATGGCTCACGTAACTAATTGATACCAATTGTGAAACTTTCGATGTTTTGTAATTGGGCTGAAAGGTACTAACTATTATTATTGGCATGAAATGCGCATCTACCAGACGTTCTCATCCTCACCAAGACTGGAGACCACACCACAAACTCAGACAGAGTGGGAAAGAATGTTATTAGAAATTAAGCACGACCTTCTACCCCTTAGTTTAAGGTGTTACATAACAATAAATTAAATACATTAATGTTCATTGCCTTTAATTTCTTATGACAGTTAAGAACCTGCTACCTCGATAATAACCTGAAACTAATGCTGTCCAAATATTTATTAATAGTGTGGTAGGTGAAACGCTTCTCATCTCTCGTCACAGTTAACTGCTCATTAAATTCCGCCATTATAATGGGAAACGTGGACGCCCGTGGTCCCGGGCTTAAAGAATAAACAAACAAGTACCATACACTTCCATACCTCTCTTTCTAACGTGTGGAAAATGGTACCCATCTCGCTCATTTCGTCTTTTATATTTCACACCTCGCAACTAGCGCGTGCCTGCAAGTTTTACAACACATTATACTAAGGCGATTACGTCACAATAATCAAAATAAATTACTGGTTATTATTTAATTACACCACAATAATTTTCACGTTTTACGTCATTCGTTGTATTCAAACCATTTCTTTAGTATTAGGGCGTTTAAGTAGATTTAAATTGGCCTCGACACTGCGTAAAATGTTTTCTATTACGCAACAAAGAATAAACATTTTGCAAATTGATATTTTGTAAAGTAACCCTATCTTTCGTCAGTATATCAAAACTTCGTAACATTATGTAGATCTTGAAATTGTTAAACTATTATTTAAGATATGTGAAGTTGGTAGCATCTGACCAGCTTGGGATACTATGACCTAAACCCTTCCCATAATGAGTGGAGACCCGTCTCCAGCAGTGGAATAGTAGAAGGGTTGTTTATAACGATCAATGATGTTGATGACTGCCTCGTTAGCCATGTCGGCTGTAAGCGCCACTGCCGATAGACCTGGGTTGAAATACCGGGTCGAGCACTATTAGATTTTATAGTAGTGGCTCGGAGTCTGGATATGTGCCCGGTGTATGGCAATAGACTCACCACCTATTCCATAGTGGGACGTACACGTGACTGGTGAAACGTGGGAGTGTACTACACTCCTCTGCCTACTTCTTCGAGGATGACAGGTGCGATGTTACGTTAAGAAGAATTATTAATATTCGAATACGGAATTTTTAATATCAATAAATTCAAAGCCCGTATTCGACTAATAATAATTATTTTTAATTTCAATAAATTCAAAGCCCGTATTCGACTAGTAATAATTATTTTTAATTTCAATAAATTAATATAGCTACATTTACTAATACAAACAAAAGTGAGGTTAACATAAAAATAATACGAAAATCATAATCACGTGATGATTTTTCAAAACAATAAAAAAATACTTAATCTCTTACTTTCACTATTTACTTAAATGAATTTCAATAAGTCAATTTATTATATCACTTATTATCATTAAAATATTTCTTTATATGTAAGTCACTCCTCTTAATTGACGTAAACACGCATGGCGCGGTGACGGTCCAAAGTGACAGAAAATGTAACGATTTTTTACAAGACGGCGATGATTTTCTCCCATACGTCGATAAAGAAGTTTCACTTCAATAATAAACTCTATATCGATTTCAGTCGTATTAAATGTTGTACCTACTAATAGCTCTGACCTCGATGTCGCAATTGATTTGCTTAACCTCAGATTCCCCCTCATTCAATTAATTATGCAAGTGTTTGGAATATTTAAAACTTACTATAGGTATTATAGCTTGTATATTATTCTTTTAACAGTGTTAGTGATTTATAATTTAGCATTCCTCTCCGGATGTCGACGTTCTGGTTATCGGACACATTTTACAGAGAATTTTACATGTAGGTTTTTATAACATTACTGAATATCTCTCGTTACTAACGTGAACAAGCGTACAGGAAACAGACCGCCAATTTCTTCCGCGAACGAAGTCTTAACTCTCACTGGAGCAGTGTGGTACACCGTATACCACCTAAACACACAAAACTATCAACTCGTTTTAAATTGGCCGACCCAGACCCAAGAAAACAACTTTCTTAGAAGCATTTTACATTTCGGTATAACAAAATGGTTAAGCACTTCAGATCATAGCAATTGAAACTTTAATATCTATTGAATACCACACGTAAAAACGTGTTAGTACATTTCGAGTATTATTCTAATCGCGAAAAATTAATTTAACCGACTATTGCAACCCTGGAGTCCATAAAAGTTGTTGCGCGTACTGGTCACGTCAGTCAGTGGGGCGTGGACTGAACTTTTAATATCGCAGCCTGATACTGCGGAGTCGCCGCTGGAATGCGGCGGCTGAATTTCCCTGGGCGCTAATAAAATTAGACCGAAGGCTTGCGCACATTAAGCAGCGTCGGCTCTACACAGCTGCTCATGTAATAAATGTAACAAATTTGCAATTTTTTAAGCTGAAAAATCTTTTGTTGCTTCTATTGCACAATAAAAAAAATGTTCGCGTTCTGAAAATTCAGCGGAACTAAATCCGCTGAGTTTCTGTTATGTTACGATAGCTTAGATAGATACATACTTTGACGTTACAGGGGTTTGTAATAGTAAGGTGTAATGTGAAATGGTATAATATACTGAAAGTACTTCTGACGCTAAGAAATATAATCGGTTTGCGTTTGGAACGAATTAATATCTGAAAAGATAATTCTAGAATACAAGTAGCTCGAACGGTAATTTCAAGTTGCGTTTCGCCTTCGTGACAGACAGCTGCGATCTTGTTTAGGGAGGGGCTGTGACAAGCACATCATATACCAGGTGAGAAGGCACGGCGGTACCAACACATCACGACACTTGGTGCAAAGTGCTTTACTTGAGGCAAATGAGCACCAACAAGGGATTTTTGGAAATTCATTCGCCAAAAAGCGTTCCACCATCACATAACATTATTTACAAAAGCTCAATATTTTAAAATCTAATATTAGAAATTGTATTGACTTCATGATTGGAAATTAAAGTCTGCTGTATGAGTCTTTTTTGATTTTGAAACCAGACCTTGATATTATAAATAAAATACTAACAAGCGTCAGTTTAAAAAGACAGTGAAGGCTATAACATATGGATATGTTGTATATCTCAGTAAAACTAATTGGAATAGTAATACGCGTCTGGTTGGTACACTGGTTGGTACACTGGTTGGTACACTGGTTGGTACACTGGTTGGTACACTGGTTGGTACACTTCAAACGAACGGCTCGTTTGTTTGCTATATTTATGAAATGTTATAAATACTTTTTAATTAAAAAGGCCTAAACAATTTCAACTGGTCCGCTGGTCAGGGAAGCCGGCTGTTGAACCGAGGGTCGATGACTCTGTGACATCATCAACACTAGTTCCGAGCCTGGGTGTAAAAAAAGTGTGTGTACTTATGTAAGCACGTAAGAAATTATACATATTTGTCGTAACAAAACAAAAATAGCTTCAAAAGACTTATCGCAGGTGCAAGCACTTCACGTTTATAAAAATATCGAAAAAATTGTGAATTCAACGTAGCATCACGCTTGTAATCCCCGAAGAGATAGGCGCAGAGGAGTGTGATACTTTTTCTCCAGATACGTTGACGCCCCACTGTGGAGTGGGGACCGAGCCGCTCGACTTGAGCCAAACAAGTAAAGCAACACCACGTTATTTTAAATTTACTTAATATTATGTAAATAAATAATGATAAATTTTTCGAAATGTCTCCATCAGTAAAATCTTGTTGTATCAAACTTATTGTTTCAGTCGAGTAAATTTGGTGCCTCATGGGAGGATGATAAACGTACAAAGTGGATAAACCGATTGCTGTTAATCGAATATTCCTAAAGAATTTGCAACAGTTAAATATTCTATTGAAAAACTTTATATTCGGGCCATCTAAAGCCGCCGTTCAAGCAACCTTAGCTTAACCTTAAAATTAGAATATATCTGTTTACTACGAGTAGTACGTTTGTATTTCATTTACTTTTGCTATACATAATAAATACTCTTTGAACATAACATTTTTCTAGTTTAGGAACTACCTTGCTTGAAAACATTGCATCACAAGCAATTGTTATCAAAACACAGCCCCAAGGTGAGCTCACGAATAAATCGCGAAAGCGATATATGTAACATACGTCTGCAGCTGCATCTGGGGGTAAAGGGAATGAGTTATACTCAGATGTCATCCATTTTCATCTGATTTCAAATATTGCACATTACTTTGTCCATTCTCAGCATCACATATCGGTATCTTCTTGCACGTATAAGGACACTTTATTTCGACTATTTTTTCCCAATGTCCTGATTTGTATAATGTTTTGCCTTTTATGTAGTTTTAACCTCGAAAACGTGTATTACTTTTTGGTTGAAAACCATAATTTATTTTTTGTTCCATTTATTTACTAAAAACACGTAAGCTTTTGTTATACTTTTTGCCAGTTTTTTGTTTTTATTAAACACCGAGCGCGCCACTCCCGACAGATAAGCTGCCCCCTCTCCACAGCTAGTGCACTCTCCCTGACTGCCATAGCCATAAATACGCTTAGGTATTGTTAAAGAACTGTTTTTTTTTAAGTTCGCGGCAATATTTGATAGCAGCATAATAATAAAATACAATCATGCAATAGAATTTGTTTTTAATTAAATTGGAGTTTCCATGAAAGCTTGTTTGAGATTGTTTAGAATATGCCTTCAATCGGACCAGAATTAAATCTTGAAATTTATGTCAGTTGAGCTAGTTGGAGGTAGTGGGAAAATTAGCCACTAGCAGATGTCGTCCAAGAGTCGCCAACAACACACGAACACGACAATGAGCAACAAGTGCGCCTGGAGCAGCAGGTGAGCGGTGATCAGTTTAGAACGTTGGCTACATACCATTCGGAGGTCGCGAGTTGTTGCTCCGCTTGCGCGAGCGTCAGGCGCGGCTGAACGACGACGCGTAGTGTCTCTGGCTGGCTGCAACAACTGCTGAGTATACAACTATACTCTACTTAGGTATGGGCACACACTCTCTGTTTTATACGTAAAATGACGCCTGGAGTCCCCGAAGAGGTAGGCAGAAGAATGCAAAACACTCCCACGTTTCACCAGTTACATTTACGTCCCACTAGGGAATAGGTGGTTAGCCTATTGCCATACACTGGGCACATATCCAGACTCCGAACCAATACTTGAAAATCTAAATTAGACAAATTATGTAGAGTCCGACCCGCGAATTGAACCCAGGACCTCCCGATCGGCAATCGCACTTGCAACCAACACGACCAACGATACCTTTCCTTCTACCTTTAAAAAAACCATAGAAACCCCTGTCCACAAGGGTGGGAGCAGAGGCAACATTGATAACTATAGGCCTATCTCACTTTTAACAGTCTTATCTAAAATTTTAGAAAAGCTTGTTAATAATCGTTTGAAAAAATACCTAAATGATAATCGTCTTCTATCTAACAACCAATACGATTTTAGAAATCAAATTTCTATTGAAGATGCAGTTTTATCTATGGTACAGGAAATTAGTACTCATCTCGATTCTGGCAACAAATGTGTCGGAGTTTTCATGGATTTGGCCAAAGCATTCGACTCCGTCTCCGTGCCCATTCTCTTGGATAAGCTCTATAAGTATGGTATAAGAGATCTGCCCCTCGAACTTCTCACGGACTATCTTACAGATCGCTAACAACAACTTAAACTTGGTGAATATATTAGTATACCAGCATAACATATGGTGTACCGCAGGGCAGTGTCATTGAGCCTACCCTATTTCTAATCTATGTCAATGACCTCTGGAATTTAAATATTCAAAATGACAAAATATACACCTACGCCGACGACACTGCACTAATGTTCAACTCTAAATCCTAGGAAGATTTAAAAGCTATCACTGAATGCGGTATTCATCATTGTGGTTGGTTAAATCCAACTTATTGACCCTAAATATAAATTAAACGAAATATTTATCTATTTCCATACGCAACAGTACTCAACCAAACGCCAGTTTCAACTTGACTATACATACTTGCGAAAACCCCCATCTAAATAGTTGTTTGTGTAATAACATTTTCAGAGTAGACTATACAAAACATATTGGTGTTATAATTGATAAAAATCACACATGGAAAAGTTATATCCAGGTCAATGCTGATAAAATTAGAAAAATAATATGGATCTTTAAGAAATTAAGACACATTGCAAATAAGAAGATCCTTATCAACACTTATAAAGCTTTAGGTCAGTCCGTTCTGAGCTATTCTATCACGGTTTGGGGTGGAGCTGCTAAAACCTACCTTATAACGCTAGAAAGGGCTCAAAGAACACTACTCAAAGTCATGTTTTTATATATTTTTATTTTATTTATTGAATAATAACTGTGCACATTACAGATGTTTATAAAATAGAGTCGACACAACAGTTTATCCCTTTCGGACATTCAATATTTATAGTAGGTAACATATTTTTTATAAATTGTAAGTAAAAGTATTATTCATTCAAATCTAATAAGTTTTACACGTTATAAATGTTTATAATTATAGTACTCATTCAAGTTATAGAAGTAATCGATAAAAGCCACACCTTAAGCTGACTTTGAAAGTTGGGACCTTCCATTTTTTTTATATCTACTGGCAACAAATTATACATATATTCGAACTGCACTAGCATATGCACTTTTATTGAACAGGGTACTTCTTGAATTAGGCACACATACATTATACTTATTTGCAGTTCTCATAATGCTATGATCACAGCTGTTACTAACGAATATATCATTCCAACGGCCACTTCGTTTCCCCCCGTTTGAGTTTCACAATACCTATAACTTACTCACCGTCCGTCAGTTACATATGTATATTAAATTGCATACTAAGAACACATTGTAGTATACCTTATGATCCTCTGTACATGGGTAAACGCAGAAAGTATACGGTTTGCCAAATACAATCTAGTAAAACAAAAAGCAAAAGGAAACAATTTAAAATTCAATCAAATTCTCTATGCAATAAATTTAATAGCTTGTCTAATATTTTTTCCATGACTAGGGCGGAAATGAAACGAGTAGTAAAACAATCTTTAGTTAAATTATGTTATAACGAAATAGAAGAAATGATTTATTAGATCATACAATACATATGCACACACAAACACACACACACACACACACGCGCGCGCGCGCACGCACGCACACACGTGTACAACCACACACGCACGTACACACATTTGTACATACACTCTCGATCACCTTATACCACTAAGCATATTATATCTGTTTATTATAAATCATATTATATTTTTATTGTTATTGATTATACTAAGAGTGTTGGAGGATGAGCGGGGAGCGGGGTACCCAGTAGTACGGGTTACCATCCTAGTACAGGGCCTTGGCGACCTGTCTGAATGTAGCTTTTTAATCAATAAATAAATACATATTTTATTTACTTTTATTTTATTTTATAGGCTCAGCCCCTGCTCCACGCTGGGACGTACAACGTATAAAGTGAAGTAAGGTATAAGATGTTCCTATTCTCTAATTCATAACCGAACCATCCTATGAACAAAAAAAATAATGAGAAAACAGGTAGGTACTTAATAACGATGTTGTTGGATGCAGATGTCGAGAAGACCAGGATTGACGTTTCTTGATGAAATAAGTTAGGTACAGACTAAGCGGGAGCCAGAAGTGTCCGAAACCGTCGTGAGTGAATAAAGAGAATAATAAGTACAGACGGAGCATGTCACAGCTCTGTAGGTTCGAGATATTTGGCAATTGGTACCCCCTGCCTATTCCCTAAAGAGCTCTGGGGTGACGACTTATGTCGTATTATTATTAATAAATATATCACTTGAATTGACTTCACTGACTGCCTCATTGGTGCAGTTGTTGCAAGCACGACTGCTCATCTAGAAATCGTGGGTTTAATTCTCATTCTGTTACTGTCAGGTTTTACTAACTTAGGATTCTTAGTAGACCAAGATTTGGATTTGTGCCCGGTATGTGTTAATGGGTTCACCCCGTATGACTTGCTGGGAGTTCGAACAAAACAGGTAGGTACGTACGTTGTGGGAGTGTATCACACTCCTCTGCCTCCCTCCAGAGAAATACAGGCAGGCTTTTATATTATAATAATTAATTGCAAAAATATTAAATGATGATCATACCGATTACCAATGTCATCTATACTTCTATACTAATATTACTAATTACTAAGCTGAAGAGTTTGTTTGATTGTTTGAATGTTTGAACGCGCTAATCTCAGGAAATATTGGTCCGATTTGAAAAATTATTTCAGTGTTAGATAGCTCATTTATCGAGGAAGGCTATAGACTATATAACATCACGCTAAGATGAATAGGAGAGAAGCAGCAATAAAAA
>DWDV01001779.1:0-12557 GCA_018245615.1 Mimoniades ocyalus | reverse complement strand
CGAGGCAGACAATTAGCGTTTTTTTAATAAGATAAATCAAGTATCGTTTCACATGAACATTGTGGTTGTGTAAGTTACACAAATAGCTTAATATTAGTTTAAGTCTATTTTAATTTCCCCTTTAGCACAACAATAGTTGCGTAAACATTGTTCCAGTGAGGAACATAGTGGTGATTTTTTAGCCCTGGTCAAAAACCAGAAATAAATTGTGGGATAAATGAATTACACGCTCGTTTAATTAATGTATTTCCCGTGAAGTGTATTACAGTCTTCTGCCTACCTCTTTAGGGATTACAGGCGTGATGTTGTTTTTTTCACCGTGAAACAGTTACTTGTTTTTTATTTTGAATCGCAAACTAATTGAGTGCATCACATGCCTCTAAAACGTAAGCAATACTTACTTTACATTGACAAACTCATTGTCAGCAACAAAGGGAGGTTATGTCTATTCACAGTTTCAATTCACTTTGTTCTGTCACATTGTTCTGTGTTGATCGATTGGAACAATCTCGATAACTCTCTCGTCGTCGTCGGAACACGACTGATATTCAAATAGAGCAATGATCTGTTGTAGTGAATCGAGTAGGTGCGATGTTAAAACCGTATTTAATTCGTTCGACGCGTATATTCATGAATTATTCAAACTTTGTACGATAGTGTCGGCTGAATTTGTTCCGCCGATGTTCAATCATCTGAATGACATACCTACCTGCTTTTGTTATGAATTGCAATTTTTTTTATTATGCAAGTATCGCACGTGCAAATACAACGTGTGCGTGCTTAGTTTCATAATTGTTTTATTGTATCGCTTATGATATTATGTAATCTGTGCAAACGCAGTACTGAGCTTTACGTGAATATATTTTATGCACGCGCTTAAAATATGTTCAGAGAGTGGGTAAGGTACTTATTACTTAACGTAAAATGCAATTGCAAAGATGAGTAATATCTCGTTATGTACTCTGTATTTCGTGTATAATCTGTGCCACAGTACGTGCATTGTGTTGACAATGTCCCGAACAAATTGGCACATTGCGTTGCACGAAATGACGCAAGCCGGTCGATTCTGCAAGCAACAATACAATTAAAAATAACATTATTAAAATATTGTTCGCATAATGAAATTGAATGCCAATTAATTTTTACGAATTTGCAATTTGAAAGTATAGTTAATTTATGTGCCAATTACCGATGCGTTCTTTTTGCTTTCTAAGATTTACAAGCTTAAGTAAGCTTAGTAATTAAGAACATGTGGTAAAATAGATGGCTTTACGTTTTTAAAAATTTTATCTTTTTTTGGATCACCTTAAGTTTTTACGTTACAAAGTGTAATGTAAGAGCCAAGCTACAGTTCCACTAAATATTACCAAATCTTACACTAAAATTTGTAAATATAACTCACAGCAGACTGATGGTCCATAATTTACTTTTACAGCGAAGTCATTTGGATTTTTGAGATCCTTGCGTTTGCAGACGAGACGACTCGTTCTTATTTTTGTTTTTCTTATTTTTTTGAGAATATGCAGCCAACTCTCGTGGACGGACACGCACAACTCACACAATACGATCAATTTATTTTATCTTACGTAATGTTTAATGTATCATTGGAGTCTGTGAGAATTTGCAAGATTTATAAAGCTATAATATTAAAAGCGTAACAGCTACATATAGTAGTATGTAGGTCATGGCAATAGAGTCTATTGCCCCATAGAAAAGAATGACCTCTAGTATTATTATTAATTTTAAAGCCAATTAAAATCGGAAAGTTTTGCTAATTCGACTACGATTTGCGTATGTTATAAAGCAACTGCACGAATATGTTTTAAAAATTGTATTTGACAATAAATTTCTGTATAACCATTCATGGCGCCAGTGAGTCAGTTGCTTATCTTTTTAATATTGGAACACATGTTCCATATATCTGTAACTAATCACGTCGAACTATTAGTGTAAGGCCAGTAACTGCTCGTCGTTGCTTCTTCGTTTTTGTCACAGTAGCTTATTTCATTAATTTTTATATAGTAACTAATAGAAATGTTATTTTCTAAATATTTGTGTTACATTCGTATATATTATGTTTGTATTGTGGCCTTATTACGTTCTCTAATAATGTTATAAATTATGTAGTGTAATTTATATTTCGCATTTACTATTTTGATTGTAATCATAATAATATTTTAATTGTGCAATGTTACTAAACAGGTAAATAATTAATATTTTATTTAAATTTTGTTAGTCATTAAAAAATATATGTATATTCCACTTCGTTTCTAGAAGCTTCAAGAATATATTTTTTATTTGAAATTAGAACACATGCTTGTAATAAATAATTTCGAGTTTAATTCATGAGCACTAATTTATTATAATTATCGTCATGCCAGGTCCCTCACAGGACAGGCAGAGAGCAACGCATGTTAAATAACTTCATCTTTACAAACCCGAAGTACTATTACATTCATTAGTATCACTCTTTTCATAAAGATCATGGAAGTTAGATTATTAATGTGTCTGTTATTAATAATTTTAGTACCTACAAATATTATCAAACTGTCATACCCCGAGTCCATACAACTAGTCACTATTTTAAACATCAATATGTTGACGTCTCAGTTGCGGTTAATAAGCAGCTTAAATTGATTGATGTAACAAGTTTATAACAATTTATTAAGAAATTTTCTGTAGAAAGCCGACATTGAACTAATAGGGCCCATGGGCAATGATTAAGTTGTGGCTAAGGTGTTCGACGCGGCATAGTAGGTATTTGCCGCGAAATTTTCAAAATGGCGTCGGCCAAGTTGTCAAGGATAATTATTTTTCAGATCTGTTATATTGTATGTTATATTGTAATCCTATTTTAAGGAATAATTTATTAATATTATTTTTACGTATCAGTGTGTGACGTAATAAAATGTAATAAGAAAAAGAACATTAAGTATTCTCTCTTACACATACATAATAACGCACTCACATATTCATATTACCTACTATACACATATATAACATGTACAGACCTGACGAGTCTGAGTGGTAGTTTGCCCGCACCGGTAATAAGTCTCATTTCTCGATCAATTTCGATTTTCTCATATGCTCCCAGACGTATCGCCATATGCAAATTTAATGACACGTTGTTTATCCGCCGCCCCGGCCGCTCCTCCGAGCGCACAGACGACCTTATTTATTGCCATCTCCGCATTGATTTATATGGTTTCATTAATCGAGTAATCCCATTTTATATAACTGCGTCTCAATTATATCTTTTTTATGGACGTTATACGTTGATATTTCGACATTTTTTTTGTAAAATTCTCTTGATGTTTTTTAAAAGGTGGCTAAAACGTAGGAAGGTTGGATGATGTTATTATTTTACGGATCATAGCCTAGTGGTTTTAAATTCAGCCTCTCACACCTGAGGCTTAGGTTCGAATTCAGGCTCGCAACGATCTGCAAATGTGCGTTTATAGTTTAAATATCACTTGCTATAAGGGTGAAGGAAAACATCGTGAGGAATTGGCCGGCGTGGCGGACAATGGCCTTAACCGCCCCATTCTGAGAGGAGACCCATCTTCCTACACTGGAAAGATAAAAGGGTATAAAAAAAATAGGAGGATTCTTTGGATGGAAATATCTGGCGGTCGATATTTCCTATCTACTCGGTAAGGGACCTGGGGTGATGTTATCATAGTAATAACAGTTAAACAGATGTTAAAGATAATCAGTGTTGTTCACAATCTGTGGCCGCGACGGAAACAAAGTTAATACAGTATGCACTAAATGTGAGCGCCATAACGAAATGCCCTTAAACGGCGACGAGATGATATCAAGATGACTAAGAGCCTCACGGGCGCGGTTATCACTCTTTTTATTATCCCACAGGAACCAGTAGCGAGGTCAACGACCTTCGAAAGTCACGTTTAATAACAGAATCCGGGCCGCAATAAAGAATAGACAAACCTCTCATCTGTCATCTCGCAGTCCGTAACCACCCCGCGTCTATGGTGCTTATGTACGATAACTTAAAGCTTACTGTCAGAGCAGGGACGTAGGCTGTTCACCGAGGGCTTTTATTACTTTCGGCCGATACAAACAGCCTTTGTGTTGGACAATACTAGCCGTCACATTCTGATTCTAAATGTGTAAACGAGTATGCTGATTGATTATCTGGTCCTCCATTCTTAACTTCCATTAACGTATTTTCAATATGTTCCCTTTGTTACAGGTTGGTGCTACGTGATAATTTATAATTATTACAATATCCCTCGACGGTTGTTAATATCGTAAGTAATTAGTATTTAGTACTTGTATGTAATAGATATTGAAATGATATACGAGTATCTTTGCTTAAAAGTTTTGGAACGCAGTTGGTCAGTAACATAAAACGTACCTAACATTTTGCCATACAGATTATGAATGTGTGTTGGATTTACATACATTAACGGTAAGCTCGAGAGGAGCTGATGATGAAGGACATCGCATTGGTCTAAAACCAGTAACATTTTATACAACAGATAAAACCAGTCGGGATACAATTTGATCAGTTTATTAATTGTCACTACAATGTTGTTCAAACTATAGTTTGGCAGGCAATCTAGTCTTAATTCAATAAAATGGAAAAAGTTTGTATTTTTCTGAACGTGTTAAAACTTGTATTATTGCGACCTGTGTGTGTACCGTATAATGTAATCATTTAAATGTAAATCAATGTCACATACACGGATATGAAACAGTCATTCTTCGTGAAGTATTGTGTACGAAGCGAGCGAGGAATTTTGTTTCTGTGTGTGTGTGTGTGTGTGTGTGTGTGTGTGTGTGTACATTGCGGCTTTCCGACAAAGCAAGCGTTGACGCAGCCCGTCAAGTGGAGCGAAGCATTCGTTGCAGCATCACCACGAAGCTTTGTGCTTTCAGTTCGTGAAGTACACCGGCGCCATTCTACCTTCCACTCCACGAGGACGGTGACGGTCATGACCGCTTTGTCTCGATTAGTTACGTTCATTGTCGTGACAAGTGGCGTAGAATATTCAAATTGAAACATTACACCACCTTGTCTTTTGTGAACTTCATAAATTATACGTGTGTTACAAATAAACTATGAAATTCGAGCGGAACACCTTATTTTTTTTGTTTTTTTGGGTCACAAACAATATTTATAAAAGTTTAAGTAATTCAAGCAAATAGTACTTATATCAGGAAAGCTTCCACTGAAAGAAAGATACATATATAATTTGAAGCTTTATAGACTATGTAGGGAATTATGTGGAGAAAAGGAATGTAACATCACGCCTGGAATCCCCGAACAGGTAGGCAGAGGAATGCAGAACACTCCCTTTTAAATGTCCTCCGATAAACTCCAATTTTAAATGTCCCGTTTGAATTTATTTACCGTTAATATTAAAGTTTGAATCTTTGGAAACTCCGAATAATAAATATTTACATTTTTATTCGTACGACCATCGCTTACACAAATGACCGAAAGCCAGTTACCAAAAACTCATTTGTCTAACAATAAGCGTAATGTAAGCCAATTATTTAATCATAACACCACTTAAATAACAACTCGTGGTCCAGCGTTGAAATAACCAGACGCTAACGTACCTGACTGTTATGCTTCAGAGATGATGTGTACGGGCATATTCAAAACATTCGAAGCATAATTTTATACAAGCTGTCCGCGCCACATTTATCTGCATATAAAATATTAATGCATGCAACTTGCATTAGTTTGCACAGTGCCATATGGCCGGCTCCGCGCATGTTAGCATATCACTTGCAATATGTCTAGGATCATTTTAGCCGCAATATTAAAAAAGTCGATTCAATTCATATTGAACGCGGTCATCTAATCGATAGGCGTATTAGGTCGGGTTGCATGTTTGTGTAGAGCGTATGTGTATCTGTTATAAAAGCAGGTAGTTTCATTCTGAGAAGTGTAAGGCCACTCGAGGGCGCGGCCCGGCATTTTTCAACTTTTAATGGCCCATTTGAACAACGTACGCTTTTTAACTTTTTGTGCAAATATTCTCCTCTCGAGTGTCCGAATACGCCTTTTTGCGTGCCACACGTGCTTCAAGAGTCAGCCGAAAGGCAAGGGCTCGGACCGGGAGGGACACTTTAAACATGGAGCTTTTGCTTTTAGCTCGCTTTTTATGATACCAAGTCGAGATGCAGTGGCCAAGAATGTTAAGATTTTTGTTACATTCCTATTTACGTCTTTATCACTGCGAAGTTATTCGTTCATTTGTGCTGAATTATTTTTCAAAAAAGTGGGTTAATTTGATTTTTACTGCCTCGTAGGTCGTGTTGGTTGCAAACGCGACTTCTAATCAGGAAGTCCTGAGTTCAAATCCCAAAATTAATTAATTTAGATTTTTTAGTTGTGACTCTGAATCAAGATATGTGCCCAGTGTATGACAATAGGCTCACCACCTATTCCATAGTGGTACGCAAACGTAACTGGTGGAACGTGGGAGTGTACTACACTCCTCCACGGGTATTACAGGAGTGATGTTACGTTAATTATTTTTGCAATATCAAATAAATTATATTTGACACAATATATTTGTGTGCAACAACTGAAGCCGGCTTCGCCATTGAACATTGACTTGTACACTTATAGTTGTGTGTGTGTGTGTGTGTGTGTGTTTTACACTTGTGAGAGCTTGAGGCTTGAGGATCGCGAGGCGTCTACTCGTAAGTGTGTCACGCGGGACCGCTGACTGAGCAATACTGAGCATTCCGAGACAGCCACTTCACTTTGCATAACGTTGCGGTTAAGAATTGTATTAGCTTCAACAAACCGCTTTACATGCGAGCGTTGTCTTTTGTCTCAAAACAAAGTTAACATGTATATGATAATTTCGTATTTGTGGTATGAAATTGTCAAGCAATCTACGCGTTAAGAGTCCTCCAGTCCTCCATTATGTATTCTAAGGTGTGTGAAGTTTACCAACCAGCATTCTTGCAAATTGATGATACTAATTCATTTTGGAAAAAGGAAAAATGATATTTTGTAAATAGGTAAGTTTCACATTGTGATAATCAATATCCTTTCAACAATAATTCTAAGATTCGACCAATTTTGTCTAGCTGCATACCCAGGCAAAACTAGTTGAATTTATAACTATAGAATTTGCCATTTGTTTCTAAGTTCAAAATGTATGTTGAGATGATTTTTAAAACTCTAAGATTATAACGTAACATCACGCCTGTAATCGCCGATGAGGTAGGCAGAGCACTTTCCTACACGACCATGCAACACCAGTTGAGCTTACGTCCCACTATGGAATAGGTGGTGAGCCTGTTACCATACACTGGTCACATTATTATTATATTGTTACGTCGACTTTCCGACAGGATTGGCAAAAGTGACGTATGTCAAATATTAGAATGTCAATCCTTACGAGCACGACGTTCTTACACGATCGTCACTCTCGTCATGTATAATAATAACGATAATAATTACTGATATCTTAACAAAAACTGTACCGGTCAGTCGTACTCATGTACACCACGTGTGGCTTTCCGGTCTACATTTCCAACTCATCCATTACCCCGCGCCCTATCACGTTGACACCTTTTTTTATTCTTTTCTACGAAGCCAACATGGGAACCGAAACAAAGCTCAAAGCGGCCCCCATTGATCTCCGACACATTCTTTGGCAGTTTGAGCCGAAACCTGTCCAGTTAGATTTGGTCTATGAGATGTTTACTGTTTTGTTTATTATACATAAAATAGCTTGCCTCTAAAATTTAACAGTACCTTAAATTATGTATTCTCTGTCATATTTGATATTATGCTGTTTAAAAGATCCCACTTTCGATATAAAGAAACTGCCCGCCGGAATGTATATCGCATTATTACATACATACATATCCTCGCGCTAGATCCCTTACGGGGTAGACAGAGAGTATGGAGTTCAATTATTAATTTATGTAATTTATTAATTTCTTTATTAATTAATAATAAACATTTTCATTTTTAAACCTGTTACGTGAATGAGTTTAAAATGGACGAATGATCTAGAAATTCTATCGTTATTCTTAAATTTTTAAATTTGAACGTAATCGCAGTTCTTATGTTGAATAGTGTAGCTCTACAACGCTCCATTCTGCACTACTGATTCACCACAGACTATTACGAATCTGACCAATGTCAGATATCAATATATTACGAACGTAAATAATGAATGTCTTATTAAATTCAATGTACATATTATATAAAATTTTTAGGTCCTTGCACTCGTATTGTACATAAACTCTACATGAAATCGTATACTTCTTCGCGTGCGTAATATTTTTGTTAAGGGGTACAAAGACCATTATTTGAGTATTAATATATAAGTGCTGTACTATATACTTTATTCAGTATCATGTACTGGCACAAAATGACTGCTTACGTGCACGGTCCATTGTGAGTCATCGCGATATTGTATAGCCGTGACTTGTGCCCGCGGCAAGGACTGCACGAGGAACCGGAGACGCTGAGGAAAGGTCGACGGTCACTTGCGTAGCGATGTACGACATGTGACCCACGCGCTCATCCGCGATCTTGTGGATGGTAGAGCATTGATTGTTGAAGCATTTAAAAAACCGAATGCCGAAATACCAACTCGGATATTGAGGTAGTTTTTTTATTAAGTACAATAAAAACTACGTTTTTATTGAATTTTTACTGTGCTATGTAGTCAATCATACAAAATGTTGAAGACTATTATTTTTACTTTCAACAGCAGTTATTCAGTATGTACACTACACACCTACATATACTATTATTTTAATTAATGTGAATGTTATATCTACTTTTAAGAAACTGTTGTTTATGATCTGGACCTGTAGATTATTTGCCTTCATATAGCGGTGTAAAAGTAATTTAAAATTTCCAAGGTACTTGTGTCTAAAGTCTAAACAAGTGTTATCTGGCAATACACCAAGTTGCGATTATTCTAAGAATACGCGAGCTTTGCAATAAGATGATACGCGTCCAGACCAAACGGCCGCGGCTAGTTTCCCGATTCTAAGCTTTGTACGTACATATTTAGTTTATTCTAAGCTGAGACGATTCTTAGTTACACTTCAATGACTTTAAGCCTCGTACTTTAACATGCTTTGTGAAAAACTTCCAACCGTAATATGTCTGTATATGTAATACAATACATTCCACGTTGTTAAGTACATGTAAAGTACACCAAGATTTACGCAGATTAAGTTGTGAAAAAATCAACTCCAAGTTTGTTTCAAAATGTGAAATATATGTAGTTAAGGTGTGCATATTATACATATTTTTAATAAAATGAATAAATTGTTACTTAGCTTGCAGTATGTTGTATTTATTTGTTATATTACTATGCTCATATCTATCAGGAATTCAAGTCGTTCATTACTTTAAGAGTATTATTATTAGTAATTGAGTTGGCATTTTAGGAAAGTGAATTGTAGATATTAAAAACTCTAGGGAATAAACTTTATCCAATTACGTAGTCATAAATACGAATCAAACATTTTCATAACTAATCGCATTTAGTGAACACATTCGATTAGCGTCAATTTTTTTGTGTGCTTTTGTCAATTTTTATTCTCAGTTGCTAATTAACTTGCTTATTGCTGGCTTTGGATAATAATAACATGGATATAGATAGTCCTTGTAAGTAAATTAGCTTGCACATTATTTTTTTGCCACGAATGAACTCCAAACCCACTCCGTCACCACGACGACGTCTAGGCGACTGTACTAGAATGTCGCAGCAATCGTTTTGCGTTCCTGAAATAAACGCGCGCGAACTGCGTATGCAGTGTTTACAGTGCACATGGCGGTGCAGCCGTATGGGGCACAATAAAACAGTTAACAACGATCTCATGACGTCTCCATTCATGTGCGCTTATAGATAGTGACGCAAATGTCTTGCGTGTTACATGGTAGTTGAGTATTACTACATCGCCTTCCATGTATTCATGATTCGAACAATTTGTTTACAAACATTTGATTATCACGTCATAATTTTAAATAGAACATTAATATAAGTGTGACTGCCTCGTTGGTCGTGTTGGTTGCAAATGCGACTGCCGATCGGGAGGTCCTGGGTTCGATTCCTGGGTCGGGCTCTACTAAATTTTATTAATTTAGATTTTCTAGTAGTGGCTCCGAGTCGGGATAGACCAATAGTCTCACCACCTATTCCATAGTGGGACGTAAACGTAACTGGTGAAACGTGGGAGTGTTCTATATTCCTCTGCCTACCTCTTAGGGGAATATAGGCGTCATGTCATGTTTTTAATCCTCGCCTAAATCTACAATTCCATCTAGCAACTATTTTGATTAATACGATTATTAATATTACTTCTAAAACCTGAAAAACCTCAGTACTAGTCCGAAAGCACGCTCGTCGGACGCAATATTCTGCTACGGACATCCCATTATCCGCTCAGTGCAACGTAATCCTCTCATATCGAAAAGTCATCCAGATATTCCTTTGAAATATTAAATATTTCTCTAACGCAGAAACACGGTTCTTGGAAAATAACTAAAAATATGACTAAAAATATATTCAGGCATCTCCACACACGCCATCTGATCCAAAAGCAGGTCTGACGGCTTATAAACTACATCATCATCTACATCTACATCAGCCTGGTCCCGTCCACTGTTGGACATAAGTCTCTCCAATAACACGCTACCACGCACTAAAGCTACATACATATAAATATGATCTTTGTGACAGACTTTTTTACATCCAGCCACTGTACAAATACTCATGCTCACACATCATTTGAGCAAAGTGGGAATTGAACCCGCTACCTCCAACTCACCACTCACAACAGTCGACTATCCAAAAAACCTTAACCATAACGACATCAAATGAATTTCTTCTGTGATAATCAAGTGTACTTAAACCGGCACGTTCTGAGAGCTGACTTGTGTCCAACAGTAGAAAGATTAAGACCGACGTTTAGAAGTACGAGTATAAATGGTCATTACAAGAATGTAATTACAAAGCACGTGTTTAATATACAAAGAACTATTTGATTTTACTTGTAATATTTTAATATTTATATCTACTATTCAGAAATAGGTAATTGTAAACCAATTTACTTTAATTTCGAAATACTAAAGGAAGTACGGCTCTAGTGTAAACAGATCCGTGCAAAAAATCGAAACAGTTTTTTGTGTCGAAAACTTTTTTGTGTTAAAGTTTATAAATAGGTACATAATACCTACACTACGGTTCTGTTGAATAAAATAATAATTACTATTCACATATGTTAATTAACGGAATTTTTATGATTTTAAACCAGTACTCCTCATTAACAGAAACTTGAATATTTTTGTTGCCAATACAATTAGTATGTCAATTTAGTATGAAAATCTTCGTTTTAGCTACACGCATCTCCAATGATAGTTCCATCGTGTTTGCGCCAAAAACATGAACGCGCGGTATTTAGTGTTTTTATCCATTCTGGCACAGCCAATGCCCCAACCTGAAATAACTTCAACATAAGAGATGTAGTTTTAAAGTAAGCGTTTTACGTGCTAGTAGTGTTAAAACATCATAACGCGAGGCCCCTTACGAGGTAGGCAGCGCGCATCGAATGCTAAACATCTTAATATTAAATGTATTACATGTACAGTAAATGTATATGTAAGTAGGTACCTAATATATTAACAAGGTATACTAACGTAATAAGCTACTATTTATTACAAGTCGTTTTCACACAAAAATATTAAACCCAAGGAAAAAACCCTAACATCTTTCAAGCGAGTAATTTTGTTATGGAATCATCGGGATAATGTCTCGGGAGAGCTGAAGAAAAGCAAAACTTGAAGATATGTACCTACGGGCGTTCAGTTTCCTGCTATGTAATATTTATATTGCGTGTCCAATAAATAATGGGACACCGATAAATCGTTAAAAAACTGGAAAAGAGTTCAGAGAAAGCTAATACGAATATCAGATTATTAATTATGTTAATATTATTCATAGGTCTATATAAGTTACACCATTAATATTTATTCTGGATGTTACATGCGACCTCAATATTTGATCCGTGTTTAATGATAAGTGGTTACAAAACAGATTTACTCAGTTTCGGGGTACGAGCAACCTTTTACTTCTGTTTACGTTTTCTATCTCCAAAATGTAACCAAAGCTAATTCGTTCACGCAATCCACAAGAGACCGACACGCCGCAAAAGATTCTCTCCGAACGAATGTTGCCAGCGGAATACGAAGCGACTGGATGAAACGTCGAAATCGGAAAAACTGCTTATTTTATTACAGCAGTGAACTGCAAGGCGCACGGGATGTGATGGGCCCCGGGCGGGATTGGAGCAATCCCAATTAGAGGTGGAATCAGCCTCGCACCGACACTTCCTACTGTACTTTTTGGAGCGAACTAACAAAAAAAATAACACGCGTTACGGAGGTACCGTTACGGTACTGACGATATTTTTATATTTTCTATATTTTTTAAATAAAAAAAACATTAATTAAATGAAGATTTTTATTAATAAATTAAAAAAAAAGAAAAAAAGTAACATCACGCCTGTAATCCCCGAAGAGGTAGGCA
>DWDV01001778.1:0-12560 GCA_018245615.1 Mimoniades ocyalus | reverse complement strand
ATTCTGGGTGGGAATCGAACCCACGACCCCGGCGCAACAGTCAGGTTCACTAACCACTGCACCAACGGGCCAGTCGATGAGATGCATTTATCATGAGTTTAATGTAGGTAAGTCCAAACAGTAATTTTATCGTTCATCGTTAAATGAAAAAATATATTACAATATTCATATAAATATAATTAGGATCACATATAATTATAAAAAGAAAAGAATATTTATTCATCTCAACTGTACTCGATTAAGAAATTAATGAATATAATCAACTTATAAGCAGCTGTTCATACAATAGCAGTTCGTAAGAAAGATGTCAAGAAGTCTATAAATCAGCGATATTTTAAGAACAGAGTAACATCTCTGTTACAATGTGTTCAATAACAAGTCAAGAACACTCACGCGAAGGGTGTACAAACCCTTATTAATTATAAACAGGGGCGTTAACAATATGCTTAGTAATGACATAAAAGCTTCAACATTACCGCGGGGTGGCGTATAATGGTTTTTATTAAGTGCAATTGATAGATGGACTATTTCAGTGTTTGAATATTACGCGCCCTATTTTTACTTTTTTTGCTCAACAGTAAGCACTTTAAGTTTTAAACCTATAGTTTCGTAATTCACGAAAATATACTGCGTTTGCAAGGATGGGTATATCTCTAAGTTGTACGTACACGTTTTGAAAATGTGATACAAAATAATCTTGAGCGTTGCCGCGGGAAAAGACAGTCTCAATCCTTGTTAAAATATTATTAAATATGAAGCTCAGTTGTTACCTACGTCAAGCATTATCTAATGTTTGAACACTTACGCATATTTTAAAAGTTTCACACAAAATATTTGATTATAGATTGAAACATTAATTTGCTAAATTCAATAAGACAAAAAAAAAATAGAGCAGATATTCCAACAACAACTTCAAAAAACAATGTACACGGATTGATAGTTAAATGGAAACCGTATTTCATAAAATAAAATAAATAATTTATCTCCCACCTCATGTGATTATTTAATTTTAATAAAGGAAATGTTTTTTTTTATTACAAAGGAAAGTCAATGTACTTAAATTGCTTTTGAGTAATGAAAATTAAACTCGTATAATATTACAGTGTAGGTGTTTGAAAAGATGTACTTTGTATAGTAAAAAAATTCCACAACTTGGCAATTCATAGGATTAAGTGCCTTTGACAAATCAACAAAGCAGATATGAAACAGCCTTTTAAAATCTTGTACCTTTTCTAGGATCTGGCGCACAGTTAACATGTACCTACCACTTCCTTTTTATAAACCCGGCTTGATCTGAAACGGTTTCTTTGAATACAAATGTTTCAGCCATTCATTGAGGTGTAGGACGATTTAACTAGCGTGAGATGCGAAGGCTATTATAGATGGTAACCCTTGTTGAATCCTTGTTGATCATAGAGATGAAGCCAATAAGAACCCATTAATTACGATATGTCGATCATAATTATTCGGCATGTCATACCGTTTAGCAGACATATACTTCTACCACGCTAAGGCTCTAATATTTTCACTAGAGATTGCAAGTACAAACGCATGTCTGTACAAACATCAGTTCATCATCATTTATCATCAGCCTATTGTAGTCCACACATAGTGGCTGAAGATCGCAGAGCATAGCTTGCTCTGCTGCCTATAGGTGACCGCGTAAACCCTGTATCACGGCAGGGGGTCGAAATTCTTACTCCGCCCCGACACGGAACCTCATTTATTACATACAATATTACATATCGGTATCTGCGATATATTCGTTTGTGCAAACACACCTTGTCTATAAATATCTTGTCTATAAGTCTATAAGTACCTATCCTTGTCCTATACTTGTACCTATCCATGTCTATAAGTACCTATTGTAAAAGCTACGCTCGCGACGAAAATTTCGCTTCTTCGAGACGTAAACGTAACTTCACGCCTGTAATCTCCGAAGAGATGGGCAGAGGAGTTTAATAGACTCCCACTTTTCACCAGTTACGTTTATGTCCCACTATGGGACAGGTGGTGAGCCTATTGCCATACTCCGGGTACGAATTCAGACTAAGAGCCATTACTAGATTTTCAACCAGAAAATCTAAGTTAGAAAATTCCAATGGTAGGTACCCGACCCAGAAATCGAACCAAGGACCACTCGATCGACAGTCGCGCTCGCAAGCACTTGATCAACGTTTCTTTTAGTCCATTCAAAAATTTGTAGAGAAAGGTATGTTTACACTAACAATAAAAATAAAAGAAAAATAAAGACAAATGAACATAAAAATAACAAAGTTATATGTCTATCCAAGTTACGACCGTAAACAATTTAAACTACTATTAAATATTCGAACCCGCACTCCGTGTAACTCTACACCAATCAGCGACATGCCACCCGCGTGCCGACTGCACTCACACTAACTTATCTACGACGCAACATTCGTGGTGTGTACGTCTACAGCTTTTACGAATAACCCTTACAATATTTATTTACGGTTGATACTTCAACGTTGGAAGTATAGATTTTTGATAATACATATTTTCACACCATAATAATCAACGATTCAATAGTTCTACTATAAAATCTCCTTTCAAATTGAGAATGGTTACATACACATTGGCCGACTGCAGATTTCATACCGCTTAGAAAATATTAAGTAGAATTCAAATGTGTGCGGATTTGCGTGACTTTGAATATTCGGAACTTTTTCGTTCAGCGTTTGACAGTGATATTTAATATAAATCGAGTATTACATACTTCGTAAAGTGCCATTAAATTTGCATGCCGTGGTTTCGAACTCCAAACCCACCGAAGGGCAAGCTGAAGTGTCCACCAATAAGATATAAGAGTTCTGAAAATACCATTGTTATTAAATGTTAAATCCGTTCTAATACGCTATGAGTGGTGGTAGTAGGTTCTGTTCGTTTCTAAAATAATAAAAATATAAAAATACACTAGGTTTGCAATTATGGTATTAAATATGATACGCAGGGTTACGCCACATAACATTGAACATTGGTAAGGAGGGTGTGGTAATGCCCTTCACTCGGTCCCTCTATAAAGTACAAGCGGTGGGAATTCCAGGATCTGTCAGTAAGCGTCGTCTTCGGCTCCGACGGCGATTTGTAAACGTTTTTATTGCGTGGTCTCGCGCACACCTTCGTACGTACCCGCGTTTAACTCTTTTCACCTGTCAATTGTATCCTGACTTGATTGGTTGCTACGTTAGACTTAATACACTGCAGCTAATTTATAAGAAGTTAAATAGTAATTTCGTGGGACAAATCACATGTCGACATCTGATCCCGAAGTAAGCAGAGCTTGTGTTATGATGAGGTGATCGGCTTATAAAACGTATACATTTACGAGTACACGTTATATTAAATATTTTGGCAAACGTAGTGGAGGACGCTCTCCAGCTGGTTGGGATGACGATCTGCAATATTGGACCTGTGTCCAGCAGTGGACGGAGCTAGGCTGCTGATGATGATGATTTATTTATTTATTTATTTATTTACTTTAATTAACACCGTACAGACCAATTACATTAATTAAAGGACAATGCATTTATACATCACGCTCACAAAACTTCAAACATTCTGATAATATTTTCATCCATCCATCCGCGAACAGATCGCACTCAGGGCTACTGTCCAGGAGAGCGTTGAGTGCTTTAAGTATTCGGGGGATGATAACCATAATAAAACATTTATGATTATATTACTTGTATAGATAGTTTTAAAGCCACACATAGGAAAAACAATCGTGCTCGTGACTCGAATATATTTATGTCCCTGATGGAAATCAAACTCACAACCTCCAGCCTAGCAATGCCATTAGCTAACCACTGGATTAACAGGTTCGTCGGATGAAATGCAACACCAGCCTGTATTTGGAAGGTTGCGGATGTTGTGGTACAAGCGTATTTACAGGGCTAGATTGTAGTTGAGTTACAGCAGGAGCTACTAAAGACTTCAGCCGTGCGGACTTCCGAAAACGAACAGCGCGCTACATATCCTCATCGATTTATAAAATTCTTTTTCACCACAATGCTATATAAAAAAGTAACCATCAAGCCTGTAATCTATTATTGCCGTGATAGCCAATGCTTCGAACATCTTCCATTTCTTCCATCCTCTGCCGTTGCCATCCACAAACAGACGCTTGGTGCCCGGTGTATGTGTCCGGTGTATGGCAATAGACTCCCCAAATATTCCATAGTGAAACTTAAACGTAAGACGTGAAAGGCGAGATTGTACTTAGGCACTACACTCCTCTGCCTACCTCTTCGAGGATTATAGGCTTGATGTTAGGTATATTTTATATGTTTGCACCCTTTCCGCTTGCGCAGTTTACATTTCACATTTCATAGATAGACAATAGGTGGCGTTAATGCGACGCTTTTAAAACCAAACAACACATTGGACGATAAATCTTTACCAGCCGACCACCAACCACAGTTTAAATAATAATTACATGTGTTACATTACCCCGAAGATTTATGTGAGAGGGAGATATAAGTGACAGAGATAGATGTAAGGCTTTCGCGGTGGGCGGGGCGAATGTTGTTCTTGCCCATCGTGTACCACAGAACAAATGAAGATATTATAATAGACGTGTCATATTATAACAATAAATCATATTATCAAAATATTAAAAAAAAATACCGTATAGATATATCGGGCTGCTAGAACCACAGTGGGTTTACATTAAATGTAAACAGTTTTAAGGCGCTCTGGTATTGTAGATTAACATTTCTAAATTACGAAAATACAAACGAAAAGGCAAAAGTTGCTAAAATGCAGTTAGGCCACTCTGGTTCTAGCAATCTCAATATGTGTTAACTCTTACTAAATTTTGTTTGTCCAGACGTTAATTACTGAAAATGTTTTATCTCCATCCACCTCTATGAAAATTAGGCTAACAGCATTTTTGTATATAAGCGATTTAACCTCTATTTGAAAATGTGACATTGGACAAAAGAACACGTTGTCGTGACTTGACGTGACAGAAGGACGCGTCGCCTTGAAAACGCAATTAGTACTAGAGTACTAGTTTACTAAAGTAAAGTGCAACAAACAGATTTCTTTGCAAGTCGACTGAAACTGGAACAATAGACCAAATAAGATCATTCAAATGGTAAACGTAACAAAAGAAATTGATGTAATAAATATTCTTATTCTTATTCTATTCTTATTCTTAATCTAAACTGCCTACTATAAGACTGCGTCGTGTGTCGAATGGTTGGGAGCGTAATACCCTATTGGATATTATTGGATTTTTCTAACTTGAAATTCCTTATAGTCGCTCGGAGACTGGATTTATGCCCGATATATCACAATAGGCTCACTACGTATTCCATGATGTGGCGTACCTATAACGTAACTGATGAAACGTCGGAGTGTACTACCCTCATCTGCCTACCTGTTACAATTTGTAATATAAGCGAAGTGGTCCGACAGTAAAGTTATTGACATAGCCCAGAACATTAGTATGCTGAAGTGACAGTGGGCTGGTCACATCTATCATAGAACCGGGAAACGTTGGAGTAGACGTATTCTGGAGTGAAGACCACGGCTTGTCAACCGTAGACCCTACAGCTAGGTGTAGTGAGGATTTACTTCAAGTGGGTGGCAGCGGTCTGATGCAAAGAGTTGGAGGTCGAGCTCAGTGGCGTGCTATTGGCGTGGCCAATGTTCAGTGCTGAGTGGAAAGGCATTGATGATGAATAAAAATGAAACAATAACAAATGAGATAATTACGGCGGGTTGAAAATTACTTTTCTAAAATACAACAAACTGTCAAAGTCACGTTCACACCACGCCGTTTCTATTACACAGTTAGTCTATGGACACATATTAAGCGCCAATGAGAAAGTAAACTCCGTAATTCATTATATTGTTTTCTTCACTAAATGAAAACGTAACATCGCGCCCGTAATCCGCGAGGAGGGAAGCAGAGGAGTGTAGTACTTTCCAACCTTTCACCAGTTACGTTTACGTCCCACTATGGAATAGTTGGTGAGCCAATCGCTATGTGAAATGAAAACTAATTAAAAACAGTTATTTTATGTGTAGTTAAACAGCTAATACTTTTATTTTATATCGATGTTCCGAGAATTTATAAAAATCGACATAATGTTATGTGGCTAAATGTTATACCTACTATCAAAACACCGCTTAAAAAATTATAAGACTATGTACCTAATAAATTCACAGCTACCTAAGAGTGTTTCAATGTAGTCAAACCTATATCTTAGCATGTCCGCTTAGCGACTCAACGTAATGCAACGGAAATCCAGTAACACAATCTTACGAGTTTCAAAGGCAGATAATATTGTCTACGGCCCAAAAATCATTAATTGTATCTAATAGTTAACTGGTAGGTAAAGGCTTTACCTACACGTTCACTCATGGCATGTCCATACTAATATTATTAAAGCTGAAGAGTTCGTTTGGTTGGTTAAACGCGCTAATTTCATAAACCATTGGTTTGAATTGATAAATTATTTTTTTGTTGAATAGTCAACTTATTCAGGAAGGCTATATAACATCACGCTATGACTAATATCTAGTGCAATATAAATCTTTACCCTCACTCAAAAAAAATTGTAACAAAGCAAAACAATGTTCATTTGCTCATATTACCGTAGGTACTACTTGTTTTTGAAATTGCGGATATTTTAGCGTAGACAAAAACGCGTCATCGTCAGTATACAATTATTGTAAATCATTTATTTACGTAATGAATAACATTGCATTGGAAATGTGGCACAGACCGGCACCAAAATTGACATGATTCACAAAATGCGCCTAAATTAGCATATAAATAGAAATGAATTTAATGCAACGATTGCAAAACGTAACGCTATGGCCGTATGACATGCAAAGTTTATAACAAAATTTTTGTTTCTACTTTCTGAGGCTTTATTAATTTCTGAGGCGTTTTTAATTAAACAGGCAACTGGCACAAGTGGTCTCCGCAATCCTTAGATATTGCAGTGGCATTATTCCAGTTGGTATTATGTTAGTTTGAATACTGTTAATGATAAATAGGTGGCATCTGTTCCTACCGTGACTATTTCTTAATCAACATTTTATTTACTGCCACACCAAGCCAACTATGTGATGATTATCTCTTATCATATCATATTATCCATTATAAGTAATATCATTATCTAAAAATTAAACTGACACATCTATACAAATAAATAAAATTGGAATTTATAATAAGTTCTAGTTTATATTAAGTAGATTAGCTGTGCTCACGATTTCGTTCGCGTGGAATTCTAAAATTCTAAAATGAAAGTAGCCTTAGTTACTCTTTATTACATCACCTATCTGCCAGTGAAAGTCCCGTCAAAATCGATCCAGCCATTTCAGAAATTAGCCTAAATAAACAGACAGACAGACAAAATTAGTAAAAAATATTATTTTGGTATACGTACCATCCATGTATATATACATATGCATTTAATAACAAGTGGTTATTTTAATATTACAAACAGGCACTCCTATTTTATTTATTTGTGTACATAAACATATCGCTAAAACACCGAAAAGTTTCTTTCTTTCCTGCAAGATGGCAGCTCTAGTTACTAACATTGTTACGCATTTAATGTTAAATTGTTATCAATTTATAATACATTTGTTATTATTTTTATGCTATTATTTATCTAAGAAACATGATTAACCATTTGTTTTGAAAATTCATAATGCTTGTATTAGGTTTTTATTTTATCTGTGCTTTGAGATATCATCACTTGTGTATCTTCGTTTTTTGCATAATCTGTGTCACGCAGACCAAGCGAAGCGATTAGAGGAAATGCACGGGATTTGTACTCTGTTGGAATAATACGTCATCTCTTATTTCTAAAGTGATTTCTTATATTCCTTAGTAATTTAGATTACAACTAACGTTATTTAAAAAACAGTAAGTAAATTATTCTGCTATAACGCGGCGCTTTTCCGTATGTTGTGAATGCGTTGTTTGGTTCTCTGTGTAGTGCTATACAAACGCATAATATAACCTTTCTGCGCTTTGCATAAATCTATGAGGCCGTAGCCTTGTAACTGATGCAGGTACAGCCGATGTGGAAACAAAACACTAATGAAATTACGAGAGCGGTGAAAACGTGATCGGTGCGAAGCTGTCGGGCGGCAATCGTTTGCCGCGCATTCGGCTGTTTATTGACGCGACCATTGCAATATTGCAGGCATAATGCCGGCGGCTCGAGGAGTCAAACGGACGGCGTCCAAATCTTCAGCGTCGACAGCACCCACAGGACCCAAAAATAAGAAAAAACGTGGAGGTAAGTACTACGAGAGATGCTTTAGCACTTGTTTTCTTTACATTTTCATTCGACGTCAATGACCTGTCAAATGATGATGGCGGGAAACGTAGCTTGTATAGAAGTTTTAGTTGGCGCCTTTACGCTTTGTAGTAGATTGTTTACATTCCATTTGTTAATAATTAGCGTTCAAATTGTGTGGTATAGATGATATGCGGTATTAAATGTAATAAGCTAGCGTTTTGTTACGTAAGCTAGCTTATCCAAGTGGATTTTTTTAGGTTAGTTGAATGGAATTAATGCCTCTCGAGTTCAGTTGTAACAAACTGTAAAGCGTTTTTTACAGATGTTGATCGCTTATTTGTAAAGTCACAGTAAAATGATAATCACCGTTACTTGGTACCAAGAAATGGTCTTCATGGGAAAAAAACAATGTTAACCACAGGTCATAAAAAGTTGAATAACATCTGCAAAATATTGAATTCTTTAAATATATGTGCTAGTTACTGATATAATACTTCTCTATCCAGTCTCATTCTCACTCGGTGCATTTGCAGTATGTTAAATGAGAGAAAACATTAAACAACTTAGTTTTGTTTATGGTAGGCTCAATATAATTAGTTATTTTTAAAATGAATTGTAGTGTTGCTGTTTTTGAATAACACTCTTCTTTAGTCATTTTAATCCAATAATTGATTGTTATCGCCATCAGCAGTCGACTGCTGGACATAGGCCTTGCCTGAGGGGTTATACCCATAATCACCACAATGGGGTAGGGATTGCAGAGCACAGCTTTTCACACCACCTATGCTGCTCTCCATAGTCAGCCAGGGAATTTTGCTGTGCCTAGGCATACCACACACTACATGTTTTCTCTTACAACACCCAGTATCACCTGACACAGGATCGTGATATGTATTCTTACTCTGCCCTCATACAGACTAGTTAAAATTGTGCAAATTGTGTATTGAAATTATTATGCAATACCTTTAACAGTTTGTATGTATTATACAAGATACATATAAATATATTTTTGTGAGTGAATTTTAAATATAACCAATGCTTGTATTTTTATGAATTTTTACTGAACAAAAGTCATAGTTTAATGTTCCTGCTTGTCACTGGCTCATATATACATATTACAGCACTGAACTACTAGTGAATTTTACAAATCGTCATTTCATTGGGAATTGTAATGTCAATAATTTCAGTTATAAAAAGACCCAAAATGTAATTTAAATTAAAAATATTACTGAAATGTAACATCACATTTGTTATCCCCAAAGAGAGGAGATATGTATATCACACCCCTACTTTGCACCTTTCAAGATCAACTATTCAGTATTTGTTGTGTATCCTGTATAAATTTGAATATAAATATATTATATTCTCAATCCACTATTTGAGGTACCAGTATAAAAAGATAAGTAAGTTAAATAAAGCCCAATATAAAGATAAGTAAGTTAAATAAAGCCAAATATTTAGTGTATCAGAAAACCTAGTTGTTTTATAATGAAATACTTAAAAATTTGAAATAACCGTAATTATCAATACTTTAAATAAAAACGATGATACAGAGTTTTCATCAAAGTATCCCATAGCCTTAAAACCCTCTCATTCTGAGAAGAGACCCGTGTTTCAATAGTGGAATGGTAAAAGGGTCGGAAACAAATCTCATTTTATGACTGCCTCATTGGTTGTGTTTGTTGCAAGTGTGACTGCAGATAGAGATGTAGAGGGTTCATATCCCGAGTTTGGTCCTATGTTGGATTTGTGTAAATTTGATTTTCTAATAGCCTAATTTCTAATTGGTTCGGAGCCTAGTCTTGTGTCCAGAGTATAAGAGAATAGGCTCACTCCTCATTTTATAATGGGATGAAAACATAATTGTGAAACACTCTTCTCCCTACCTCTACTGGAATTACAGGTGTATTATGTTATTTATTTTTTTCACTTTACACTACTCCTTTCTCATAAAACATCCAATCCATTTGAAAACAAATAGTTTCATGAACATCGAAATAACCCAAAAATTCATTATTGTACTCTACTGTGGCAGTACACTGGCATTAAACAGTAAGAAGTGCCATCAGATGTTTAAGGAATTTGAAAAATAATTTTAATGATAAAGAAATCCTATACTTGTATGTAAATGTGAAACTTATGTAATTCTTGAAAAAAAAAGAACTTCATTAAAAACCTAAGAAATTTAAAAATAACAAAGTTTAAGGTATTATGATTTATATTTCCTGGTAGGTTATGAACCGATACTTATCAGAGACCTGTGACCTCAGATATTATGTATATTGTCTATAACAAATCAATCCTAAAATTTTCAGGCATTTGAAACAGAATATAAAATTATGGTAATAAAAATGAATATGCCATGTATTTCCAAAGTATATGATTACATTGTTTATACTGAAACCATACAAAAACAAGATAATTGCTAAGTTGATGTATCAATAAAGGAAAACAGCCCAACAATGTTAACAGACGGAAAATAAGTTTCAAATGTTACTTTGTATCTTTATTCAAAGATGTGTATTATTTTAACTCCAAAAGTAAACTTTTCTCAAGTAATTTATTCCTTACTACTTTATTAGTACAGCAGCATTAAATTTTCAAATAATTTTTCATGTCTTACTTTACTCCTTCCTATTATCTTCTTTAAGGGAATATGATCTGCTCTGTGGTAAGTGGTCAACTATGTCTAGGACCCACAGAGCCCTAGAGTGCCATCTTTACGTTTTTTTCTTAATGGAAATCATTATTATGCAATTTGATATCGGACAAATAATACTATACCACTGCCTACCTCTTTGGTCATGTGACTGCCTCGTTGATCTTGTCGATTGCAAGCGCGTCTGCCAATTAGTAGATCCCGGGTCGGGCACTATTTTCCTAATAGGGACTTGGAATCTGGAATTTTGTCTGATAAGCTCACCATCTATTCCATAGTGGGACTTATATATAACTGGTGAAACGTAGGAGTGAACTATATTCCTCTGCTTACCTCTTCGGGAATTAAAGGCATGATGTTACATAATTCAAAACCAAAACTTGTATGATTAGGTAATACACACTTAAAAAGTGTCATGTTATGCTCTCAGTCTAGCCATGAGATCCTAGTACGAATATTTTTTTTTATATTAACTCACTTGGTTATTCTACTAACACCAAAATTCTATTTTTGACTTTATTATCTTTGGGCAATGAAAATATAAAAAATTTATATTCATTATGTTACAGAAAAACTACTATGCAATCCCACTATGTTATTTGTTAATTCATTCCAGGAATATTCAGATACTGGATAAGTGAGTTGCTTATTCCATATTTCATAGTCAATGGGGGTTTTCTATTATTAAATTATAAGTGGTTACAATGGTAACCTTAAGGGAAATGATTATCTCAAACACTCATCTCACCATGACAATGTATAGCAATCTTAAATGAGAAGTAAACCCTGAAGTGACATCGCAGACTGGATATAGATGTGTTGTAATAACTAATATTGGTAGCTTTGTGTCTTGAAGTAGGTTACCTATAACAACAGTGCCCCTAGTGGCTGTTGTTGTAATTTGTCTACAGTTGTTTCGAATACAATTAATCCTATCATCTGCCTCTGAGATAAGTTTCTGGTTGTAAGATTGACATTAGTATAAAAAAGTTTTCTCCTTGTTTGCAAGCAGCGATACAGTTGGAGGTTCCCAGCGCTCCCAAGAAGAGGGGGCGCGTGTTGACATGTGGCCAAGGAGACGTAGGACAGTTGGGGCTCGGTGAAGATGTGGTGGAAACATCAAAGTGAGTTGTGCAACTTAATACTTGAACTTCTATTGTAATTTCCATTAACACTGTGAATTACTTTATTTATTCTTTTAATCATTATTCACGAGATCAATGGACGAACTTGTGGATCACTTTGGTAAAAGCCTATATCCAGCAGTCACATAGCAAAAGCTGATGTAAAGATTTTGATACATCTCTTATTAATGTCACATTATAAATGTACAAAATTGAAGTAATATTTAAATGATTAACACGTATATGGTTATACTGATTTTTGAAATGTTTCACTTCTCAAGATTCAAACATGTGGCCGCGTTGGGCGACAAAATCGTCGACGTGTGCGCGGGCGGCATGCACACTATCGCTCTCGACAGCGACGGCAAGGTAAGGAAATAAATATATGTACCCAAAAATGTGCGCACCCGTTACGGTGTCTTTGGCACGCTCGTTGGATTAGTGGATAGTGAGCCTGAATACCGAGTCGGTTGTTGTCCG
>DWDV01001777.1:0-12561 GCA_018245615.1 Mimoniades ocyalus | reverse complement strand
TATAACATATATTGGGTTCAAATTCTGACGCGCACCTCATTACAAAAATACTGTGCGTTTTAAGATTAAAGACGACACGACACTTGTCCAACAGTCGAATTATGCGGCTGACTACGACAATAACGATGCTATAGTTGTAATCAAATCACTAGATAAGGCATTTTATAACCAAAATACAATTGATTACGCATTTATAGCGATGCCTAATATCCTCTGGTCATTTTAGGTGGTAGAATCGGGCCCATATTGCATTATTATGTTCATTGAAAAAGATGTATTGAAGTTATATATGAACGAGTAAAAAAGTTATATAGGAGCCATTTCGCTTATGATTTCTTAAATTCCTTTTAATAATCTATGTATATATACTACGTGTCCAAAATTCACCAAACATTTGATTATTCAATAATTGGTAGCGTTATATAATCATCATAAAAATAATTAGAACATTCCGTTCAGAAGAACAAAGAGGACGAATCTAATTCGGAGGTACGTATATTTTTACCAAATTAATCGAAACTTACCTACCCCGGGAAACCTTTGAGAATTTCAAATAGAAAAGGTATGAATGTTAACCCCTGAGGTCTATTTATAATTATTACGGCCCCGTCTTTAGTAAGGACCCCTGAGGGACGGGGGATGGGATTACATTCTGTATTAATTAATGCTACGAAGATCTGTAGAGCTACACGTTCCAACCATTCTTCACTACTGTTCATAAGTTTCTGTATCCATTAGTTCATAAAAGTCAACACTATTTAAACTATCTATTTTAAATTTTCATTCATTGTCGAATTTTGTTTTGTGCTGTGTTACTTAAGTACGGTATATGCGGATATGAATAAGGCAATAGTACGGTTTCTCTACTTGAACTTTTTACATTGTTTTTTTTTATTTCTAATCATTTTGTTACACTTTGTTCTCATATAATTTTCTCTTTTAAAATCTATATTTGTTATCGATCTATATTCCTCTCGCTTTAATGAACATTGTGGAAAAATCCTAATCGCAAAGATCTAAGATCCTGTGTATTTATGCGAGGACTGGCACGACATGTGTGACATTCTTCATGTGTGCGTTTGGATGTATGTATGTGTAAAATATGCATATACGCGTGCATGTGTGTGTGTGTGTGGACGTGTGCGTGCGTGCGTGCGCACGCGTGTGTGTGTTGGTATAAACCATGGTCTGGCTGTTTATAATGATACGCTGCTTTACAATACTCTAATCTCTCTTCACACTCATTAAATTTTGCTTCAATGATAAAACAATTATCTACTTGCAAATAACGATGGACTAAATTGTGGCTGCCAAAATATGAATCCTATGAAACTTATCTTCTTTTAAGAGCTAAAAATTCAATGAACAGCCCGTGTTTACAAAACCAATGCTTCGCAATCAACATCCACTATGACGCTGCATGCAGGCCCGGAAGGGTAGTTTGAAATTGAGAAACACTATCTGCAATGTGCTTAGCAATTCGGTAAGTGGTCAGAACGCTTTCAGACCAATATAAATTCCAATTAACCAAGCAAAACGACCAAAACAGAATCTGATTAAACTCATACAATAGGCCGCGGTGCGCTAGTAAAATACACGCAACGATCTCTATTTCAGATGATAACCATAGATTATAGATGATACTAACATAGACAATATTTTTGTCTTCATAAATATCTTCACGCCAGGTCTCTTACGGGGTATCCTGTACCGGGTGTAATCGTTAAGTGTGCACAGGCGATTATTCCGTAACTATTACAGATAATTATTATTATTATTATTATTACAGATATCAAAAAACTTTAAACTGATATCGAAAGTACTAAAATCTTTCTACTATCTCATGTATGGGAGTGTTTAATGTAAAATTTATGGATATTTCCAGTTTTTTTTAAAAGTTATTATTGTCATTTTACTCATTAGGTAGAGTACCTTCGATATCAGTTTAAAGTTTTTTGATATCTGTAATAGTTACGGAACAATCGCCTGTGCACACTTAACGATTACACCCGGTATACCTATATATCCTATATATCAGAAATTTTCATTTCTCGTTCTGGATGATTGTTACGATGTTGTCTTTTTTGGTGTTCAAGTACGTTTATCACTTACAATGCTCCAAACTTTGAGACGAAACACACTCGACGAGTTATTAAAGAACGACATATTTCTTACAAAGATTATAATATTAAATTGAGTATTTTATGCAAACTGCAATGAAAACAGAAACAAAAAGAATTATTTTTAAAGAAATTCTGCTTCGCTGGAAAATTGGATTAAATTAGCATTAAATGCATTCATGCATGATACGCGTGCTGTTTGGAATTTTAGCACGTTTTAGCGAATTTTAGCGCGTCGTCTGTACACTGCCCAAATTGTTACAATAAAATGAAAAAGCAACATATAGTGGCGACGTGTAGTAACAACTCACAGTGTACTACCAAAATATTCGTTTCAATTTCGTTCCTTGCTAATGTATTTTAGTGTTAGTCACGTACGACGAGAAAATAAGTAACGATAATATTTGTGGTGACGCGGTAACGTGTGGTGTTGTAACGATATAAGTAACACAATATTGTGTTTCAGCTGGCACCAGGCGTATTTGCGAAGCTGCACAGACTTATGTGTGACAATAACATCACCAACCTTTCAAGATGTGCAACGTTATAAATAAATAAAAGCAGTGATAGCCTCGTGGTTTAAAATTCAGCCTCTCACTTAAGGGATCCTGAGTTTAAAATCTGGCGCGTACCTCTTTAGAGAAATGTGCGTTTAAAAATTAAATATCGCTTGCTATACCAGTGCAGGAAAACATCGTGAGGAAACGTGCTATTCTTAGAGTTCTCCAAAAAAAAGTAAGATCCCTAAGGCGTGTGAAATCTACCGACCCATACTTGTCCAGCACGAGAAGACCTGTGTTCCAACAGTGGAAAAATAATAGGGTCGAAAACAAATAATTTTGCACAACGAAACAATACAATTATTAACAGTTAACTATATACAGTTAATAGTTAATGTTTATTAACCATTTGATTTACAGAATGCAGACGTGCCTTATTACGAGTACCTATATGATTGTTAAGACATCAACAATGAAACCAGCGAAAACGGTCGCGTTTGTAAATATAAGTAAAGTAATCAATCAACACTTACGATACCTGTATAACACAATATTAATCATGAACCCTCAACCTACGGTGTCAAGCATTATGTGCCAAAATTATGCTTCTTTGGTAAGCCATAAAGCTATTTGTAATTAATTACTCATAGCGTTTCCTTTCACAATTGCAATAATAGTTATACATACTTATTGTAGATTCATAACTTTAAGACACATAGTGTCTGACCTCAATTTTGCAAAGCTCTTAAAGTAAACTTAACTTGGATGGGCCGATTTTATAAAAGAGTAAAGAATTTGTTAGCGGAATGAAAAGGCATTTATCCCATTACAGGAGACCCTTTTTAAGGCTTCACCATCGGAATGTTGCTGGCGGCGGCTATCGGCTGATGAATGAGCGGGGTGAAATATTTCATGAATCTCAAAGATATTACTCAATGACGCACACAATAATATTAAGGTGCGTAGTTTGTTGACGTTGTAAAGTAAAATTACAAGATGTAGGTCTAGGGATATTCATACTAGATTATTGGGAGTGTTCTACACTCCTCTGCCTACCTCTTCGGGGATTACAGGCGTGATATTACATACTAGATTATGAGCAAAGCTTTTTTATTAGGCAAGGCCTATATCTAGTGGTGGACTGAGACAGCCTGATGATGATTACATGGTTACTAACTGAGCCCACAACGTCATGTGCATATAAACCAGAGAACCAATAGGGAGTCCACACATGCTGTGTTTTTATCGTCTCCTCCTATCTCATAGACCGCTGCTACTTTTTGCTATTAGTGTGTTAAGTTTACCGACCCCTAATAGATGTGATGCTATATTAGATTGAACGAAATATAGCTTATTAAGATCACCTGTAGTTGTAGCATAAGACAAATCGTCTTATTCGTGTTTACTCTGATTAAAACAGGGCGATGTCAAACATCAGCGTTAAGGAACTTCAGTTAAATTATAATTAATTCCGCAATGACTGATCCTTTCCGGGTTTACGGCGGAGACGTTACTGCTGGGATGTTACAGCCCCGTTCTGTAATGTAATTGAAACTCGAGACGGCCACCGACACGTTCCATCAGGAGAGTACAACGATAGCAGCTAGTTGCTACAGTTGACAATATCCATCGCATCAATTTTTAGTAAGAGTAGTAACATAGTAGTATACCTCATTGTTATTGTTATAGCGGCACGCCAGCTGCCTTGCGGGGTGAGCAGAGGGCACCAAGTGCCTAATATCTCTATCCTTAAGCACCTCACTTGCAACTTCTACATACTTATCTCTCTACTATATTTTAAGTACTTCTAAGTTATTATTAAGTCAACATGTTCAATTTCGTACTAAAGCTGATATTGAATTGATCCTGAGATATTGAATTATTTTTTAGGAATGAACTTGTTATGTACGGAATTCAAATATACGGAGTGAAATATTGGCAAAGAAAAATAATTCACATTTTCGCAGGATATTATCGTATTTCCCTTGAAAAGAATATATTTTTTTAAGCTTTTCTATAAGATAAAAAACGTTACAACTATAGCATTATGGGCTATGACAACAAATTTTTGAGTCACGTAAAAAAATGAGTATTCTACAGGGAGCGTAAATCAAACTTAAAATCATCTGCCCGTTTACGAGGCTAAATTTCTTAAGGTAACTAACCATTCGGTAATAGTCGGTATTGGTACCGTTACCTCGCGCACCAGCAGTAATTATTTTATAACTCGCGAAGTTTAGCTACGCACCTCGACGTGATGATATCTAGCGAGGTATTGACGCGTCCAAACCAAGACTGGTGCGCATTGCTTAGCGGAGTCAGATACGGACTCGATCTCATTTCTCATCAGTTTAAATTTTAGTCAAACGGGGGTCTGTGGCTATTTAAAAAATATGGTGGGAGGGGAGCGCCTTCATCGCAAGCGCCAAGTTGAATTCTGCGCGTTGATAATCCAACTTTCATTGGAGCTTATTGTTCAGGCCGAGTGGATTCATTTTGATAAGCGAAGGGCGTGGTAGTGACATGTACGCCGCAATGCCGCGGAGTTTTATTATCCGTATAGAGCCTGTGAGAGAGAAATATTTATCGAGAAAGCCCTGACAGCGGCAATGTCATGCGAATGAATAGTTCTAAGATAATTTTATTATAATAATCTTACAAAATAATTCAACATCAGAGCTTTTGTGTTTTCCCGAATTACTATGTATTAAAAAGTACATGTCTTTATACATACCTACTCCTACAGATACCTCTGGGCTCAAAGGGTATAAAGGGCAAACACTACTTTACAGGAACGGCAAAAAACAATTATAAAAAAATAAACAAGCTGTGACTATTTTGTAGGTTGCCTCGTTGACTGAGAGGTCCTCAATTCGACTCCTAGGTCGGGTGCTATATTGCAATATTCTGACTTACTTTCTAGTTAAAATTTCTAGCAGTAGCTCGGAGTCTGGATTGTTGTCCGGTGTATGGCAATAGGCTCACGCTCTATTTCATGATGGGACGTAAACGTAACTGGTGAAACTTGAGAATTTACTACACTCCTCTACCACCCTCTTCGGGGATTACGAGCAGAATGTTACGTATCTTTTAATAAAGTAATAAGAATCTAACAGAACTTACCTTAATGAAGCAAGTGGAATAAGAACTGCATAAACGTAACATCACGTCTGTAATCCTCATTGAGGTAGGCAGAGGAGCGCAGTACATTTCCACGTTTCACATTAACGTTCTATCATGAAATACGTGGTGAGCCTATTGCCTTACATCAGACTCCGAGCTACTGGTCTCAACTAGAAAATCTAACTGTAAGATAAAAAACTCCAATATAGGTCCCGATCTGGCGGCGCCTCGCGATGTGCAGTTGCCGTTGCAACCGCTTGATCAGCGAGTCCAGTTAATGCGGTTTGCGAACCAAAAATAATGATTTAAAAAATTTTTGTTTTTCATTAAAACTATCGTAAAGGGAATAGATTCAAAGTACTATAAATGCATTCGCGCTAAAAGGTACGTCAATAAGGAGAATTATCCCATATTATCTATACCTTATAATGGTTATTTGCTTATAGTGGGACATGTTTTAATGGTAAGCGTCGTCTTCCTATGCAAATTCTTCTAACGCTTCAATTTTATTCACACAATTGTATTTAGGAACAGGTATTCGAAGTATTCTATAAAACATAGAAGCGAGACGTGTTTAATTGGGTCGTGATAGAGCGAACCGCAACGCCAAAAATCATAACAAACCAAGTTGCTAACAAAAGCGGAAGACGTAACAAAGTTTTCAATAACCCAAAATTAATCATTCGTGTCTTCGAAGAATCGTGGAAGTTTCAAAGGGACCTTCACTGACTTATCACGTTCTAAGGCTCTGACCTACTTTTATCGTCATTATATCAACTTACGCGTTCTTTCCGATTGCTTGATATTCCGATGTATTTTCGATTGATGTAGTTTTATCATTTCACAGTTCTTCTCTGGACGGCCAAAGAATAAACCGCCCCTCGACGTCTATATACTTCAACAAACGTACCTAACCATAGACTTTTGTGTTCTCATGTTCTACGTAATTGTTTTCATTATTCAACGAAATGAACAATGTACTCCATTGAAATAACAAAAAGGGTATTCATGTTGGCGTTGTAAAATAATTTACGACGCATAAAGCTGTAAAATGATGAATTATACTGGATAATTAGTAACAGTTTTTAAAGAAACTTCTGTCAATAGACATATACTAAAAATGCTAATCGTGGTATGAATGTATATAATTTTAAGTGAACATCTTTGCTCATTAATTACTAGTCACCGTCAGTAGCGCAAAGGATTCCATCGAGAGTTTAATGTATTGTAATGAGTCATTCGAATTCCTCACTTAAGCAAACGTGGGCGCCCCGTGTTGAGAACGGATTAACTCGTTTAATATTAATTGTCAATCGTCTCTCCCCACGCTGTTCCAATTAGATCATTTGCTTTAAATATTATTCTTCGTTAGTTTCGGTGATTAGCGTAAGGTGACAAAATACGTTGATATGGCAATCAATTTTCTTCGTGCGTTTGACTACTTGGTTTTGTTTACGATTTGTTTGTTTGTTTTATTGATCTAAGTATAATTGATTATATAAAGACGATGCCAGGTATATTCTTTTACATAATTGCGTTGTCACCGTATGAACGTAAATAAATAAATATAAATATTTCTCAGTACTTGTTCGTTATAATATTGTGATCTAAGAGTTATTTAAGACGCTACTATGCCTAATTCAGAAAGAAACAAAGAAAATAACTTTATTGAGATGATAAATCAGTGCATATAAAGTTACAAACAATTTGCAATAAAAATAACATGACCACATTAATTGCACGTAACATTTAGAGTAATATAAACAAAAATTTTACCAAAACAAAAAACCGACTTCATAAAGAAACAAATTAAAATGCACTAAAAAGTAAAAAAATAATTAGTCAAAGTCAATCAAATTATTACGATAATATAATGTAGGTACAACTATTGTTATTTTTGTAGTCGGTGTCAGCCAAGGAAACATTACAACTTTTATACGAACCACAATATACTGTGAGTACCTACTGTGACAGAATATCAAAACCTATGTATATAAACCCTTAACTTTTAATTTACCTGTCTCGCCTACCTATACCTTAGCTGACATCGACTCCAAAAATAACAATAAGTGTACCTACATTATATTATCGTAATAATTCGATTGACTTTGACTAATGATTTTTTTTTAATTTTTAGTGCATTTTAATTAGTTTTTTTTATAGTTGGTTTTTTGTTTTGTTAAAATTTTTGTTTATGTATCTCGTAACTATAGTCAATTCACGAGAAATAGCTCATCAAAGTTAGTGTCATTGATATAAATCCCGCTTCATGTTCTTTTCAATAACCTATGACACAAATGTAACAAAACCAGCACTTTAAAAATTTTGATTGTTAGACAGTCACCGAAATAGAATGTTGTAGTACTGTAACTACAACGAACTAAGAGCAACGTCTTACAGGGTTTCATTTACTTAATTATTCGACGCAGCTCGCGACTGCTGGCACGTACGAGTACGTCTTTATTATTCGCGAACAGTATTTGTGCAACTACTGAAATATGATTATGTCTAATAAAACAATCTATTATTACTACACAAATAGTACATTAATGATGTGCTTAATCTTTAGTATTAGCTCTGCGTTTGTCCAGTGTCTAGAAATCATTGAACTGCTTAATGCGCCGTTTTTAATACCTAATAGAGATAAGTAAGATGAGTTAAGCACAGTCGCGAGAGAACCGCCGCCGGCGCGCTCCCCGCAACTACGTCTTGTCTGTCTTCGTAATTAACTATCGTCTGCTAGATACGATTCTGGTTTAATTAAAGTGAATTTAATTAAATTCCTTTGTCACTTATTTTCATGACAATTAAACTAAGAATATTTCGCTTGGTTCACGGCGACAAGTGTTCCAATTTTATTCTAATGATTCGTTGATTCAAGTTTCAAAGGCCAATGGTCCAAGGGACCGTTATAAGGGCTGGGGTACTTGACTTTATCGTTATTTGCTACGGCTGAAGCAATATACTAATTTAATCAATAATATATAAAATATAATACATGTTTGTCAACAGTACGTCTGTTGACCGTTATAGCCGCGCAGACAAACCTGAATCGAACGAGCTCCACCGCTGTTTTGAAAGACAAAATATAGTTACAAAGGGCAAGCATATTTATTCGAAAGACGTGATCGTGACGTTGCGGGTCAAGAGGAAGTTGTTTGAACACAAACATACTCACCTGAACTGATCTCTAGAATTGAGTGTCTCTTGCTTTATCGACAGTATAACGGGTCCTAGATCTTCGTCGTTTGTGAAGTAGTTCCAATGTTCGGTTCCGTAGAAATACTTTTCGTATGTTTCTTGTTCTACTGATGTGAGTTCGAATCCCCCGGATCGCTCCCACTGCTCTTCTATAGCCGTTTTCTTTTTGGGAGTGCTGCCGCCGTTGTCGCTGCTGTCCTCTGCTGCCTCGTCGAGTGATCCTGATGTTCTTTGGCGATCTGTAAAGAAAACATTCCATTACGTCTTATATTTCGATGCGACCAAATGATTAACTTTGTGCGAAGCATACCGTCTTATTGCGCAACATTCTGAAATAACATAGAGCTATACCCTTTTTATGCTTCACTGATGCGAATGGGAGTACGGGAGGTGCTGATTCCAGTATTATGAAAACATTTAACCTTTGTAATTGAACAAAAATACTCAACATTATATTATTAACCTATATAGGTATAGTAATATGTAGCTTAAAAAACTTTATAACAAAATATGTATAAACCATACCATACCATATATTAAACCATATTATAACAAAACATTGTAAGCATACGTAGATGTAGTGTCAAAAAATAGTATATTATTTTTTCACCGGGTATTACAGGTGTGATGCTACGTTTACTTTTTCATAAGTCGTGTAAGTCAGTGCAGCTGGCCTATCCACCCCTCTGTAGCGTCACAAGTAAGTACGGAGCTCTACAGTACGTAGCAGTACCCAGTAGCACTACAGTTGGAGCCTCGGTACACTGCGCGTACCCGGTCCGCTGCCAGTCGGCCGAATGTGGGCGTCACGGGCAGGTACATACGAATTTGAGTATAAAATGTATCAGCACGCGGGCTCGCTACAGACGTAGTCCATTTATTCATTCATACCCGTATATATTTACAGTAGCAGTGCTCTCGTCCGCCGGTTACAAATTTACAACTCACCGCATTATGTACGGGTACCGGACCATGTGGTATTCGATAAATGACCAATAATTTATTAATATATAATCCATTTTCAAACGAACATTTCGCTCGTCGGTGTGTTTCACAATTATCGCAAATTTCGTAAAGCTATGCGTCAACACGAATCGGGGTCGTTTTAATACGATATGCGACGCGTTCATTTACGGTCTAGTGAGGGTTGGCAGCCAATAACCACATCTAGATAAGAGTATATTTCGGGTGGGAGCCGTTCGAATATTGTGGAGCCGGTGTACGTCGTTTACCTTTTAGACGTGTACTGCTTTTGTTTTATAAACTCCTATAAACGGCAAATAACCTGGATTCTAATCTTTATTCGTACTAAATACATTAGGTCCATATTTACATGCATTTCAAAGAATGTAAATCTTTTTCACATGCCGTAATTTCTGTAGGATTGATACTAATTTAGCAAAAGACGAAGTAGAATGTCACAATTTTTTTTTATTGACGATGATGAAAATCTACGAATTCAAATTAATATTTAATTAAACATTTATTTCATATAACCAAATGTTATTTACATCTACTATCAGTGTACCAGCTATTAACTAACTATATGTGGACAGAAAGAGCAAAGAAATGTTTTTTATAACGCGAGATAAAAGCGAGTAACGAACGTGGGTATTTACGAAATTAAAGCTGTAATGCTGATGCCACACCGGTAATTATGTAACCCAGTTGTAGTTAGTGTCCGTCAGTCTCCAACACAGCAGCTACATTTGGTACTTTAGAACAATTCTTTCGAATCAGTTATTGGTACATACAGTCTGAACATTCTGTTGAGTGGGCGTTTAGAAAAGATCGTTCACAGACGCTACCTACTGTTACTTATTAACACCTAATCAGACGTAATATATGTAACATGTGCATTATACATATTATGAGACGGCGGCGCTTTTTCTTGGTAGTGGTCTCTCGGTGATACGCGATATACATTCGTAACACTGTTCGGTAGAATTAGTACAGAAAAGCCAGAAAATAAAAAAGGGTCGGACGTTGGACCTTGCGTTGGACCTTGCATCAGTAATGCGAGAGAGAACGTCGTAGGAACAATTTGTCGAACCTCTCTCACGCGTTAGGTAGTCTCTGCTGAGATGAGAAATTAATATTCTATGCGTCGAGATGGCCGAGTGAATAAGTCGAGCTATGAAAACTTTTCTTCTTATTTGATAAAGGAATTAAGTGGATGGTCGACTTCGAATGTGTAGCGTGCGTCCATCACTTGTAAATTATTATTGTCCATAGACATTGAGCTGTTCTCCGTCTGTGCCGGCGCATCGCCTGGTGCATCGCTTGGCGTCGTATTAGTTGTAAGTGCACGAGTACGGCGCTGGGTACGTTGTCGTTTTTGATCTAATGAGTATTAAGACTAGCGTTACTGCCGAAGGTATTCCATCTCACTTCCCGAGATCACGCGATACCATTTTTAACATGTTAAATAGTGAGACAATTAAACGTCAGGTGACATGCATTCATCATTATTGTCACCAGTCTGTCTTACTTTACTGTTGGACGTGATGACATCCTAGCCGATTTCGGCTACGGCGACTGGGCTTTATATTTGTTAGCTAGGTGTCGAGCTCGTATATGACTGATGTACCCTATTTCATGTGTAAACATGCGTCCACAAAGAGCACAGGTGAGGGTATCATTCACATAATGGTAGTTGATGGTGGAAGGCGGATTGGGTTTCAGCTGATCTCGTTTAAGGTCAAGTACGTGCCTTCTTTCAATTTCAAAATCATGAATTTTGGTGTTTGTGTGATGTCTCCATTCAAAGCGATTGGCTGCTAGGGACTCCCAAGATGCAGGTTCAATATTGCATCTCTTCGTATGTGGCTTCTGAACATCTTTATAGCGTAAGAACTGGCCACCGCGTTTTCGCTTACCATGTGTTAGTTCAGAGAAGAATATGCATTTGGCCTTTCTCTGATCTGGCATTCGAGATATATCTCCGCACCAACGAGTTGTCGCTTCATGAGACATGCCTCCATACCGTAGTCATTGGCTCGTTGCAAGATCTCTGTGTTTCGGACTCTATCCAACCATTTTATGTTCATAATGTCGCGTAGACACTTAAGGTGGAATCTGTCCAGTTGACGTATGTTTCTTGTTGTTCCTGTTGTTGTTGAACCGTTGAACGTAGGCTTTCCCTAATAAATCTGATTTTTGCCCACAATCTCCACTCTGGGAATGCCGTATGGAGATAACAGAACATTGATTTTTGCACCGCCTACGCTTCTGCCGTTAGCGACAGGGTATTCAGCTGAATTTATGTGATAAAATTGAGAAGTAGGGTGGAGTTATAGATTAAGGGGAGTACATAATTAAGGCGAAACGTGAGTGTATTACACTCCTCTGCCAACCTCTTCGGGGAGTACAGGCGTGATGTTACGTTTATGGTAGGTAAATACCTTTGGGTATAAAAATTCTATATAAACGTAACATCAAAGAATATACATAGGTATCGAAGGTAGGTACCGAAGAGGTAGGCAGAGAAGTGCAGCAAACTCGAACGTTTCACTAATTATATTTATGTTCCACTATGGAATAGGTGGTGAATCTATAATAATAATAATAATAATAATAATAATATCTTGGGACATCTCCACATACGGCCATCTGAT
>DWDV01001776.1:0-12562 GCA_018245615.1 Mimoniades ocyalus | reverse complement strand
AACCCAATAGTGCCCGACCAGGAATTTGAACCCAGGATCTCTGGATCGGCCGACGCGCTTACAACCAACACGACCAACGTAGAATTTAATATATATTTTTATTGTCAAGAAATTTGTTAATCTAATGATTGAATCCTGCAAGCTGAATAAAAAAGCTGGATTTTTTCATCCAATACGTTGTACATGTACAATAATAATTTACCAAAACAAAACGGGAACCTGTTACCCCTTTATCTGGACAAAAAAAATTAACACTTCCTTATCGATAATACTGAGAAAAGTTCCAATACACGACTGAACCAGAGGTGAAATAGTATGAAATTTTAACAAAGGCGTGTGAATGCAACGTTCTTACGTCCGCCGCACAATGCTCAGTCCGCCAAACTGCTGATAAGATAATTCTGTCTTTTCAAATGAGATTTCAACTCATTCATATACAAAATGCATCACCTCCTTTTATTGTCATTTCAAAGTTATTTCGAATGACTCATTTTGTGCAACGAAAGGAAACTAAATCAATTCGTAATAACAAGGGAACGAAACTACTCGAAAGAGGAAGTAGAGTAATAAAACAATGAGATGAAGTTATATTTCTAAGGGTGATCTTTATTACTTCCTCTCTTCTCATATTATATGTCGCCCCGAAAAAAACTAATACTTGTAACATCAAATTGTATTTAGTACTGTATTAAGATGATTATACTTACAATACAAGATTGTTTGTACACTAAATTTCAATGTATTTTAACAACAATAATCGTTTTTTTACCATATTTTTTGTATCCTAATATGGCTACAAAATGTATATGATATTTAAAACTGCTCATGCTGCATGACGAAATGAAATTAAACGTAGAAGAATACTATACCAAGTGTTTAATATTCATTTTACAAAGTTGAAACTTATTTCAACTTTAAATGTTTAATAAACAATTCTTCAGATCATATATTGCGCCACGATTGAACTTGATAAAAACTGAACAAAAATGTGATTTTCAGTTTTCGTTCCCAATAAATATCCCATCGATCACTCCACAACAACACTTATGTTAGCTGAAGCCGCTTAAAGGCAGCCAAAGCAAACTAAAGCAAGTGCCGAGCGAGTGTCGCGCCGGCACCTCCGTTAGTACACAGAACAAATAATATTTTCGACAAAGCTGAGGTGTCGGTAGGGACTAATGGAGGAGAGTGCTGGACCAATACGGCCGGTGTAGTGTTTTAAACTGTTTGCTCTTCCATAAAGCACTCGACCACGTGCACGCAGCGGCTCGATCTTGTCGCACGCTGCGAGCAATGTTAGGAGACTACTTACAATGCCACCGAGGACATTAAAAACTCCACGAGGTGAATTACTTAAATGTTAATCCCATGTTTATATATATATGTATAATATCAATAATATTACGTAGTTGTAATATGTGATAATTTCTTATTACTTCGTGTCTAATCCAAAAGTTTAAAAACTCTCCATACCAACTTCTTGAATACAGCTGTAACAGTTGCTTTCTTTTAAATTGCTTTTAAAATAAAAAAAGAAACAGGCTTTCAAAGTAACAACAATATTTCATTAATTATTATTATCGATAACGCATTTCATTTTCAATATTAGGTACCGATATTAAAATAGCGGTAATATTGACTTGATAAAGATATTATGTATCTAACTGAACGCAAAGAAGATTATTTCTTGTGTATGCCTTCACATAGTTCATGCTTAACCATTGTCGACACGTAGGTAGTTACCAGTGACTAAATCAATATTATGTTTGAACGCATTGTGCGGATAATAATCTAAAAATTGCCATTTAAACCATTCAGTGTTTCGGTATTCCAACATCCTCATGTTTTTAATAAAGTATCCGATCATAATTAATAATTACAACAATATTTACATTTAAATCCTGAAACGTATACAAAACAAATTAATCTTTCGATTGCCTATATGTATTCATTTCTGTTGACGAAAAAATAATGATTACCTAATTGTGAACAAGGCTATATCCGCATTACTACATAACTTTACTCCTTTAGTCCTAATTCAGTTAAAAGATTTTTTCATAATAATAGAAGTTACCGAAAATCGGAACTAAACATTCATTTTAAACGCACCTTAAAGTATAAAGATACAAGGTGTAAAGAAGTCAAACCTGTTTGACTCATGCGTTGCCCTCTAATTGACAAATTGGAATCTTATTAAAATAAAATTCAAGTTCCTAACTGAACGAGGTGCAAGAGCCTAAATGCAAAGAGGCGTATGTGATGGGACAGCCTTCCGATCGGTCGCCGACGAGCGCCGAGCGCGCACGAAACGGCGCAGGCGGCACGAATAAAAAGTAGGCAGCATTCGAAGCGCGTGCCTCGACGTGTGTGGTCCACTGTGGAGGTCCTCTTGCACGTTTGATTTATTGAAATCTCAATTTCGCACTCTTTATCAACAATTTAGCGATTGATAAAAATTTCTACTTAGTGAATTCATTGAATAAATTAAAATGTACGTATACAATAACATTTATAGACTGTTATTTTTATTTATGTTATGTATTTTAATAACAAAAAAATATTCTAAAGTATAAAAGACTTGTAAATATCATGAGAAAATATATCGAATCGGTTCAAAATTAAAATATTAAATTAATTAAGATAAAATTTAAATGTCATCATTTGTGGCTACAATTTCACTTTTTTCATCATCAGTAAAAATCACGTCCCTCGGTGAAATAGTATTTACTTCTGGATATCTAGGGATTAATTCAAAGCTATTTATATTATATGTTGGGTTGTTCTCGCTGGTTTTCCATTGTTTTACAATCATTTGCAATGGTTCCAAACACTGTAAGCTTTGTTTCACTCGTAAAAGTTCGATATTACATTGATTTTCTACCTCTAAAATTTTTAGCTTGTAAGCTTTGGCTAACATTTGTTTTCGTATTGCATTCTTTTTTTCGGTCTGGGCCATATTGAGAGTATTTTGATATTTTTCTAATTGTTTTTCATATTCCATTAGGCTTTCGTCACAGCGTAATTTACTATCTACGTTAGCACTACACAAATAGGTAGTATCTAACTGAATCATTCTATCTGTTGCAAATTTGTTGTAGGACGCTGAGTTACTGCCATAAAATTCCGAACTATTTATTGGCAAAGAATTTAATACGGAAGCTTCGGGAGATTTAGATTCTTCTTGAAGTTTAGCTTTCTCTTCGGTCAGCTCTAATTTTAAGGATTCAATTATTTTCCTACAATTTTCAATACGGTCCTTCAATGTCGTTTCCTTTTCAGTAACATTATCAAGCTCCTTTTTCGCTTCGTCACATATATCAGTTTTATTGTTCTCTTCTTTTAGTGCACTTATGTCTTTTGATAACATTACATCCGTTATTTTCTCAACGCTAATCAGTGCGTTATTACTATCACCGGAAGCAAGTTTTGAATCCATTTTTAAGAGATTTTTCACAAGTAAAATTGAAATAAACAATTAATTGTATGTTTTTGAACAATCGTTGGAAGAAACTTGACAATGTCATAAAGCCGAAGGTTAAATTATTTCAATTGATGTTATCTATGATTGAAATCTGAGATTTTAATGCTTTATTTTTAACGTTGTATCTATCTAATACCTTTAAACGAGCAATTCTTGTATGTATATTAATATCGACGATCTCGGAAACGGCTCCAACAATTTTCTTGAAATTTTGTATTTAGGGGCTTTCGGGGGCGATAAATCGATCTAGCTAGGTTTTATTTTCAGAAAATGTCATTTTAACCGTGTTTTCATTGAATAAAGACTTCCTACAATATCATTAAAATACGAAGCTAAATTTCGCCACCATTTACGAAGTTAGAATAGCTCGGTCGGGAAATCGGGCGTCTTAAAACGCAGGAAACCCGGGTTCAAATCTCGGTCCGATTGTTTCTTTTATTTTTTCTCTTTTTTTCGAGTGAATTTTTTTCGAGTTTCTATTATTTTTTCTCTTTTTTTTCCTTCTTTTTGTGAGAAAAACTGTTCTTGAGAGCACTAAAGAAACAAGAAAAATATTGTAAATTTGATTGACTGAGCTTAAAAAAGGTAGTAGTAAAGGTAAAAAGGTAGTAATTCAATTACATTACAACATTGTTTGGCTTTTCCTGCCATCTATTGGCGATTTTTTTTCTATTATGAAGTAACTGTCTTACAACACAGCTGTACTAAAGCTAGCAAAAATAAAGTAGATGGCGTTGTCATGCGACACTATGCTTTGGTTTGAGTAGACTTTGAGGTTAAACCGCATTAACCAAGAAAATTGTCGTTTATTTCTATTATTGATAAAATATGTCTCTTTTTATCTCACGTGTTCATTTAAAAATGCCTAAATTAAATTATAATACAAAAAAAAACACCAAGCATAGCTCGGTCATCCAGATTTTGTTATCTTAAAATGCACGTTTTGTAATGAGGTACGCACCAGGATATGAACCCGTCTCGCGGAGTGAAAGGTTGAATTTCAATCCATTATTATGTCTGTCTAATATTATTATGACTGTCTTATATTATTATGACTGTCTTATATTATTATGGCTGTCTTATATTATTATGGCTGTCTTATATTATTATGTCTGTCTTATATTATTATGACTGTCTTATATTATTATGACTATCTTACATTATTATGACTGTCTTGTTGTGCTTGTGTTGCTTGCAAGCGTGATTTCCGAAGAGAAATCCTGGGATTAAATCCCGGTTCGGGCACTAATGGTTTTTTCTAACTTAGATTTTCTAGTACTGACTTGGAGTCTGGATATGTACCCGGTATATGGCGATAGACTCACCACCTATTTCATAGTGGGACGTAAACGTTACGTTTTCGTTTCGCCAGTTGGTACATCATGGGAGTATACTACACTCCTCTGCCTACCTCGTCGGATGTTACGTTTACGTTACTATTATTGTTTTAATAAGTAAAATATATTTTCTTGATCTTTAAATGAATATGAATTACCAATCTAGACTTATAACATGATTGAAAATCAGATGAAACAGGGAATAGTGTCATAATTTGGGAAAACTTTCGGAATTTGAATTATTCAATTTAAACTCTAGATGAATTGTTTCATAGAGCTATCGAAAAAATAAACATAAAAAAATCTTTTCATATTCCGTAAACATCTCTATCGATGATAAAGTGAAGAAATGAACCGTCCGCTCAGTAATACCAACGGAAAGGAATGAAAAATATCTTTGAAAATCGAATGCGTGAAGCGTAACTTCAGATTTTACCCGAGCCGCTTGGGGTAACACGTTTCACTTATCAGATAACGCTTCTGGCTATAAGGCTGGTTTACACTTTATTCGGTTATAGTTCGGGTCAAATGTGGGTTGGGAAAGTTGATTTGCCCTTTCCTCGTTGTCCCCTTTTATTGAGCAGTTTTTTGCGCCTGTTAGAGAATCTTTGTAGTTAGGTAATCGTGTGAAAATAATGAATTACTTATACACTATGTAAATATGTATTTTGTGTAACGATAGGTACCTACATAAGTTAGTTTAAAGACGAATGAAAAAACTTTCATGTGTAGTTAGCAATTATGGATGATTTTCTTTTTATTTTTCTATCGTCACACGCTTAAATCCAAAGTGGGATTTCCTGTCTCGTTTATATGTGCAAACGTAGAAATATAATTATAAAAGAATCGAATCGACAGCTGAAATGGATACCTAAAATCGACATTCAATATATCAAACGAGATTTGAACCTGTACCTTCTGCACGGCACACAATTTAATAATCGCACTGACGGACTGACGCCAGTTTAACATCAATAATGTTACTAACAACTTGTACTAACTAGAATAACTGCTGTTAAGAGTCCTGTACAAGGTTGGTTGAGGACATATTTATATGACAGGCAGCGATTACACTTTATACCCATAACTTTATGAAGATGAAGATACAAGTTAAACATTCTCACTGCATATGTCCAAAGTTGGAGGGCTAAATTTTAACCACTTTTCAATCAATGTACGCACACAAACATGATTGTTCAAGCTGAAGAAATAAAATAATTTATTATTTTTTTTTTTTTGTAACAATACAAATATAAGTAAAATTAAAGTAAAAGATTAACATTAATAATACATAGTCATTTAAAAGTTATGTTGCTTTTGTCATGAGTTCAGACGAATAATATCCTATACTAATAATATCCTATCCTATTTGCTTTAAGGCCGATTGCGAACTTTTTCGTAGATTTTTATTTTTTTATCAAAGGCTTAATTTCGTTGTAATAACCTGGTATAAAACTGTTTAGGGGGGGTATGCCTGGCGAAGTGCGTACAGTCGCAGAGCGGGGCGCGCCAGACGCGCGCGAGCTCACCGTCGACCGCCGGCGAGCGCTTGCCGTAGCGCGACCCCATGAAAAACCTGGTTTATGCATTAATATTTGAAGTTAATATGGAAAAAACCTAAAGATACCTTATATCTTAGTGATTATTATATCTTAGTAATTAAGTATGACATTTGTAATGAAATGACTGCAATTTTCACTGAATGCAGCTATACGCACTGTATAACTGCATTGAATGACTGACTGCTAGGTTCAAAACCTATTTAAGTATACCCAAAGTATATTAGGCCCCAGTAATCGTCGTGGTGCGGACAGAAAAATATTCAGTTAATTGTTTCCACCACAATAAAAACATTAATTTACGAGTATCTTATCAATCATAGAAAAAATCTCGATTAAGATTAGATAGGAGTGTGCGTAGAATCGAAATTAAAAGTAAATTGCATCCTTTTGATATAATTGACTGCCTCGTGGGCCGAGTGGTTGCGAGCACGATTGCCGATCGAGAAGTACTTTGTTTCAATCACGCGTCGGACACTATTGGATTTTTCTAACGCGAATTTCTAGTTTAAATTTCTGGTAGTAGCTTGGAGTCTGGATTTGTGCCCGATGCTTGGCAACAGCCGCACCCCTTAGTCCATAGTAGGACGTAAACGTAACTGGGGAAAAGTTTGAGTGTACTATACTCCTCTACACTCCTCTTCGAGGAAGACAGGCGTGTTGTTACGTTTTCTGATTTGATTGAAAATTATTAAGAATTGTTATGATTCAAAAAATTACGGAAAGAAGGTTTTTTTAGGTAGGTAATAAATCAGTGGTGCGTACATGTCTGACCTGTCGTTACGCGGCGCGATCATGCGCGGCGGCGACCGGCCGTAGCGCGAGCCCATCACGAACGGCACGGGGGACACTGCGAATAATATCGCTTTAGAAATGTTAGCTAATGCGGATAATATCGTTTTAGATATGTTAACTAATAACGACAGTGATATCAACGATGTAGATATAATTCTGAAATACGATCACTTGATTGTCAACATAGAGGTATCCGTTTTTAAACAATTGCTATTCCAGTAATGTTATTAAAAGTTTAAATATTTCTATCGTTGTCTTGTTATTTGAAAGTGATATTTTTCTAAGCAACCATACAATTTTCTGCTAACGAAAATTTTCCATATAATTATTATGTAATACTTTCTAGTGTCCTCATATCTGATAATCTAATGACAATAATGAAAATGCCGGCTAACCGTGGCACATAATACATGAATTATCAAAATGAACATGACGTTGGAGTTTTACTTTTAACTGCTGAAAAAAGGATAAGATCGTAAAGATTTTGTTACCTATTCAATATTGGCTACTTCCCATACCAAAAACTTTTGTCACCAAAAACTTACTCTCGGCTCTTTTCAGCGAGTTGCACCGCGCGACAGCTGCGCACAGTAGCGCGAGAAGACCTGCGCACCGCCACATGGCGGCCACCGTCGACCACCGACGACCACTCTTAAACACCATCGATGGCCGCAGAGCACCACCTCTCAGCGTAAACTATCGCCTGCCAACCAAGAACTGTCTAAGTCTGTATTTTTCGAAACGGTAAAGGTATTTTTCAAAACGTTAAAAATATGTATGTTAATAAGATACAGTAACAAGAGTCATGCAAAAATATAATCCGAGATTTTTTGGCCCTTACTTAAAAACAACGCAGTTTTTCACGACATTTAAGATCTTTCTTAGTTCAATGATTAAAGGATTCTTGAATTAGTAAACAATATTGTATTACAATGTATAATCCATAAATGTTAATAACACGCCTGTTTTTCCAATAAGCGGTGAACATTATTCCTTAGAATTTCAACTCTGTGATAATAAGAACAACTTACCATATGTAAATAAAAATATTAGGATAAAACCATATACCCCGCGGTGGACCATTAGCATATAAACCGGACGAACCCTAAGTCCACAAAAACTCATAATTAATTAATAATAATATGTATTAATACGCCTCAACTCGGCGAACAAATTTTTCCCAACTTCAGGATCAACAACATTTGCATACTGCCTCAGGAACTCCTGACGCATGCTCCTTGTGTCACGTATATTTACAGAAATAATTTACGTAATCGGTTAAAACAGCGGTACTTTATGTTTTATGACGTCATCTATGACGTGATTCGTGTGTCGTTCATATGTACATATGTATAAAATCGATCCAATGATGTTAGACGTTCCGCCAATATAAAAAAAATACTGCAAGTGTTATAGATGTAGATCAGGTAATCTTACATTTTTATCGTAAAAGTGAAAAAAGGACTTAACAACCAGCCGCCATAAAAATAAAGAATATCATATGACAGAAGCCCTATCTGTTATAGACATAAAAACCATTGCCATCCATGAGAATTGAATTGTAGTGTCTGTTATTTCGATGTTTCTGCTTACTCTGTGCTCGTAGGGGAACAAAACAGTGCAAATTAAGCTAGTTAATTATTACAAGTACCTACACTCAAATACAAGAAAAAAAATAAACGAAAACAATTCAGGAAAAATTGCTTTTATTTGTGCTCCCGTCAAGCAGTTTTCAACGGAAACGAAATTTCCGTAGCTCCATCGGACCGGTGGGAATTTCCTAGGTTATGGTTAAAATATATCTTTGCTTTTATATCAAAGGATGAAAATTATTTTGTAATGTCGAGTAACGAAAATGTTTTATTTTATTTCAATTAATTATTTTAAAAGTATCGTAACAAATTAAAATGAAGAAAAGAGTAATAGTACAGAGTACTGTATACTCTTGTCTGAAGTTTATTCAGCTGCTCGAAAGAATCACTTATCAATATTGAGAATTAATTATGAGGAACATTGTTGAATTCTGATCTACACAAAATAAGGAATTAGCCTTCTTCAAACTCCAAGTATTCACGTAATTATATATATACCTACGTATTGGCTCACCTCACGTATGTTTTTTTGGGACGGCCCGACTAGCTTCGGACCTATACGAGGTCCTCTTTCATGAGCTCTCGCCAATTGCAGCGAGATCGCAGCGGACAGTCATTGAAGTGATCACTTTTTTTTTAATAATTCGCTAACAAACACGTGGTTGGTTCACCTGCGATAATGGTTTTTTAAGTAACTTAAATTCGTAAAAATAACGTAAATCAGATGTGAATGCATGCCCGTAATCAAGAACGGTATTGAATCAAGAACCGCACTTAGAAGGACAACTTCTTGTAACAAGCAGTAAGACCTCAAAAAGGTTGTCGTTAAACACTCGGCAAGCGGCAATTAATCATAACGACTATTTGATGGAGATGAACTCTCTATACATTTTTCGTATTCATTTTATTAGACACGGTACTGAAATTGCATATCGTCTCTCTTAAGGAACTACGTACTATTTCTTGTTACATATTTATTTATGAATATAGATTTATCTATGCTCAGTGTATGGCAATAGACACACCACCTTCAATAGAGGGACGTAAACGTAACAGGTGAATAAACCGAGCAATGTTCCAATGTATTGGTGGCACTAAAAGGAATATTTTTGTCAATCATTAGCACATCATCAAAAAAAAATTCAGAACGGAATGTATGTACCTGCTATAAAAAGAAGCTTCTGTAAGTTAAATATACTAGCGCATTAGTTGCCGTAGTACATCGACAAAAATATTGTACTTGGTTGGTAATATAAAATATAACTGCCTAACTAGAAAAAAATGTTACATTAATGCTACCTCATTGTATGTAAATTCACTTATCTAACTGTTTTCACAATATGACAACAGCTTATCGTGGACATTTCTTTAAGAACACATACATATACTGCCACTGTAATACAGCATTAAAAAATTATATTCTAGTAGGACTATGCGGTTTGAATGATTAATTTATGACTATTACTATATGTAATGTACATATTATATTTTTTATTTGATAATAGCATTTAAAATAATTTCTTACCTACGTGGGGTAAAAGTGTTAATTCCGTAACACGAAGCGTGTACGTACAAAAGACTTCAACGCATGAAACAATGAAAATTAGTTGCAAAAAAATTTCGTAAAAACACACTTAATGGACACATTGCTCTAACGTAAAAAAATTCTTAGTGACCTTCATACAAAGATTTGTTCCGCAAAATGTATTACTTTTTTCATTGCAGTGTAATCATGCAGAAGAAATGATTTAAAGCACATAATAATTTTATTTAAAACTTAACGTAGAAGACCAGTTTCAAGTCCACTTGAAAAAGAAACATATTCCATTTTACACAATTTAAATATTCCCCTCCCCTAACGAGGTACAAGATGTACCTCCGCATCTACAAGGTTCACTCGATCATAGTGACTGACCTGGTAAGTTCTCTCTCCGGTCTGTATCCGATGTGCAGGCGTCCGTATCGGCAGATGCGCGTGTAGTGAGGCCGCCGGCCGCCGCTCGGCTATATCACTGCCATCACCCCCGCGTCCTCTAATCGGAAAACCTCCTAACATCCCACACCTCCCACCTCCCTATAATTCCAGGTGTCCACATTGAGTTGAACGCGAAAAAGATTTCATGAATATTATATATTTGTTTATTTTTTACTTGAACAACTATGTTTATGTTATTCTTACATTATTAGGCCATTATCTTTTTAATAGCGATATATTCACCTTTGATTTCACCCCTGCCTGATGGTAAGCGAGATGTAGCCAAGGATAGCACGCTTGCCAAAAGTGCCTACTCACTCTTGACTTAAATAGTTCAATAGTAAACGTATCGCACAGTATTGTAAAAGAAATTCCACGTATATTCAGATAAGGTTACCCAAAAGCCTGTAATGATAAGCCCAAAATGAAAATAAATGACCTCCTCAATAACATCATAAATCATATAATTACCACATAATGATACGGGAATCTTGAGAAACACTAGGTTTCCAGAAAATGACAATTGTAACAAACATTTTAGCATGCACCAGGTCTAAGACGTTTTAAGTGTTCCATTTTAATTTAATATTTATTTATGTGATTTTTTTTATATATTACATTTCTTCTTCTTCATCACTTCATCATTACATTTCTTACATTGTACAAAAGTATCCTTCCAAGCGATGTACACGTACAAAGTTGCAGTAGGTACGTCTGGCTTACTCTGAGCTATCAGATATGTTAGTTATCGAAATCGATTGGCTAAATTTCACTACTATTGGAATATAAACAAAGGAAGTAATAAGATATTTCTAACGTATCAAAAATATTATACTATATATACATAATAACTGTAAAGCCCGTTTTTTATCATTTATAGATTTGTAAAAGTTGAAACAAATCAACTCCGTATAAGTTACATTCACAATAGACGATTCAGATCTTAAGCAATCTAAAATGTTGTTCCGTAACAAACAACCTCAAATTCCGTTATTTTCTATTTATTAAAATATATAGTGTAAAAGTTTGTATCAATGCTCCACCGTTCCTCGAAAGGAATACCCTAGCAAATAAATTATTTCAAATACATAGATGTAATTTTGACCTCACAGCTGCAACATCAACTGTCGTCAAAGCGCCAGTAACGGCTGACCGCGTCGTGATAAATATTAATTAAAAAACTTTGCACATTACTCATTATTTCAGTGTTAAAATTCTGACCTTTGAATTGATTATGTATTCAGCAAATAGACAACTGAATATAAGATTAACATTAGGGACGTGGCGCAAGGCGACAATTTTAGCGACACAGTACTCGTAAGTAGCCCTTTTCGTGAACACACTACGAAGTATCCATGCAAGGTACTTTTGGTCTTTGATCCTGTTTGCAATGCGTGACAGACGCCAATCAGCGTTGCTACTGCATCACTGATATCAGGTAAAAGAGCCGGGAGTGGTGCGGCAGCCGAGGCTTGGATGGCGCGATATCTACGCTATAGCGTGACGCTCGCGATACCGTAGCGCGCCGTAGCGACGCTACCGCGAGCTACGAGTACGTGGTCGCCGGTGTACGATCCGCGGCAGCATCGCGAGTGTATCACGTTTGTCGCACGACTATATAGCTGCAAAAAGTCGCCGTGCGCGACCACCCTTGAACTTTACTTGTTCATTAACTAAATATTTAAAGCATATTGTGTATAATTTGCGAGTGTGCATTAATAAAATCCATAAATAGATTTTATATAAATCTATACTAATATTATAAAGCTGAAGAGTTTGTTTGTTTGTTTGAACGCGCTATTCTCAGGAACTACTGGTTCGAA
>DWDV01001775.1:0-12564 GCA_018245615.1 Mimoniades ocyalus | reverse complement strand
TACAGCCATCGTACGAATATATTTACCAGATTGAATTAACTAATACATGTTAAAAAATTGTTTCACACTCAAAATATATAAGAAAACGGACTGTGCTCACGGTAAAATTGGAAAATATAGTCCTGGGGGAAGTTCGGATCTTCAATCTGGACACGAAAATATGTTGTTTTAGTTTTGTGCCTGTAAAATACTTATATCTCATCGCAGCGACTATCGCAGACTGAAGAGAGGTTCGGGATGAAATGGAGTCTTATATTTTGTTATCAGAATTAAAAAATATTGGCGCGTTTGATAGTTATTTGAATTATCTGATCTTACCCCTAGTCCGATCTTACCCGAACATACCTTACCTATTTTAATGAAAGAACTACTGAAACGTATTCTAAAGAAATATTTATATAATAAAATCGAATACGTTATTGTAAAAACTTACCAGTAATGATAAACACCAAACCAAAATCAATAATATTCATTTTGAAACAATTTTTATACAGTACCTAAAGAGTATTATTAAATATTTCCAGAAAGTTCTATTTAAAAAGAGAGTTAATTACCGAGTGACTTATATGATTCATTTAAATATCTTGAAAAATGACGTCCATGATCTATAGGTTTCTTAGTAATTAATTATTATTAGGTAATGTGACAGTTAATGAGTTATACGCAACAACAATTTAACTACTGTCTTCATAGTATTATTATTAGCATTTTAATAGCTACAATAATAAAGAAAAATATCTGTCAGGTAAATATCTATCTTGATAAACGTAATTATTTCACGATTTTAACATTGCAGCAAATACCCGGCTTGCCTCGACGTTCGTCGATGTATTTACAATCTTCCGAGCGTAAAGATTTGAAATTTGATTTTTCTAATTTATTTGAAGCCAAACAACTCTTTGTTTCGTCATAAAGCGTTAATATCGTAATTGTATGTAATTAAAGTATTCTAACATACTACTAATCTACATTTAGTTCCTTGATAATTAATTAATGTTAATTAAGGATGTTACCTATATAGGTAGGTACTTATGGCAGAAAAACCAAGGGGCTCAGTAGCTCACCTCGAAGGATGCCTACGTCCAGCAATAAACCGATATCGGCTGATAATGATGCATATACGATCTTTATTTTAAACTCACTGCCCTATACATGAATTATTATACGTACTATGTTTTTAAAAGCCCATTTAATAAATGCAAGAGTAATATTTTATATTAAGTGCAAGGAAAATGTATTTGTAAATAAGTAAAGGAAAATCAAAATTTTCATTTTACATGCCTATCATACATATGTACAAACACACTTTTGTTATCACATTTGGATCAATTAAACAACTGAATTTCTGAAGAACTTTTTTTTCGCAAACACTTCTTGATATGTCGATATCATATGGAAAACCACCGAGCGTGGTAATCATAGGTATGACTGTAACAGACTAGACCTCCCAATGTGTTCGTCAAAATGATTCTAGCGCGAAGGTCCGTTCTGAAGGTCGGATAAATGTGAGTTAAGCTGGAATCACACTTGCGACTGACGCAATGCAACATTGACCAATGACAATAATACAATTACCACTGTTAGAAACCTGTCATTTATTCGTTGACCGCCTCGTTAGTCGAGTTGGTCGCAAGCGCGACTGCCAATGGCGAGGCCTGGGTTCAAATCCGAGTTGGGCAGTATCATATTTATCTAGTTTAGATTTTCTAGTAGTGGCTCGGTGTTTGAAAATAAACCCGGTGTATGTCAATTGGCTCACCAACTTTTCCATAGATAACGTCACTGATAGAACGTGAGAATGTACTACATTCCTCTGCCTACCTCTTCGGGGATTACAGGCGTCAATTACGCTACATACTTGATTGTTTAATTGATTTCCCCTTTTCTGAGGGGCTGCTTGGGGAAAAGATCTTTATGCGAACTGTTGAGGACTTATGCATGGGAATGTTGTACGTTAGAATATTTTGATATCGAAGATGATTTGGTTAAACCAGTTTAAAACAACTGTATCTAATATATTATAATGTTACTTATTACTACATTATGTACGTAGGTATATACGTATAAAAACATTACATTTTACCTATACGTTCTATACTTTTAAGATTTCTTTGAGCAATAAAAATAAATATTCAGAAATGTCTTAAGATAAAATAGCGGGCGTAGCTTTGTTTGTGAGCTCGTCATTTTGTTGTAAAAAGATGTATGTAGTCTTGTACGGTAATTATAATTCACTAACATTGTATAAGAAATAGTATCCACACGTGAGAGGTGCTACTAAGAAGTGTACTCGTACGTATATACGAGTACATAGTCCACCCTTATATTGTCTGTAGCAAGTGTGTTTCTACCTTAACCATATGAAGTAACTGCTTTTTGCCAGTGTATTGTAATTTCAGTTAAATATAATAACTCGTATAAATAACAGTTATTACTTTGGCTTAGCTAATTAGTATTGACCAAATATAATTAAGGCTAATTTGATTTTGTGTGTGCAATTTTCGTTATTGCCACTTTTAATATAGTTTTTATGTTTGATAAACTTAGAATAGTCAATAATACTATATACTATAATACTAATAAGAAGTAGACTAAACTCGTGCTACGGTGATCAGCCCATTATAAAAATATATACATACATATATTCATTTTCTAAATACATTATGTAAATATATTCCGAATGCTTTGGGTGGAAATCGACCCCAAAGGCTTCGGCTGTGCGGCCTGTCACTAACCTAGAACACCAGGACAGTGTTCACAAGATGTCATAAGTTATATTACTACGTATTCGCGCCAGGTCTCTCCTTACGGGTTAGGCAGAGAGCTCAGTGTCAAATGTCTCTTATCTTTACCGGCCTGATGTGCTACCACTGCACTCATCACACACTTTAATACACGCGCGCAGGTTTTGGAGACTTGTGACTTTATCAGTCAGTACTTGAACTATTTGGTCAAGATAAGTGAATACCAGTCTTTCCCAGCACATGGACTAATCAACGTTGGCATTGTATCTTTTGTCATTGTATAATCCGCCATTTCTCCTACACATAGCTACATTATCTATGTAAGTATATATAAAATGTATATACGAGTATGTATATGTCATGAGTTTACAATAGAACGGCCACTATCTAGTCTAGGATCAGGTGACCATAAAATGAATAAATATACCAAGACATTATTACCTATAAATTACAGACGTAGTAGGTACAAAGCACAAAATTGCCAACAGTAGTTGGATTTTGATAGTGTCCTGAAAATTTTCACCGACTTGGAATACGGTTCACATCTTTGATCACCCTCTTATTATTTAACTGTTGGACATGCATCTCCTGTCGGAATGACAAGGGTTAAGGCGGAAGAGAGTGCGGATGGGCAGATGCTTAAAGGTCATTAATTCCGACAATCCTCGATTATTTCGACACAATAAACACAAATGAGGCTATTTACAAATTATGTGATCAAAATCATCTTTTTTATGGCTCGTTCGTGACACACGCGATTGAGTCGGAAGAGATTTCAGCTATTCATTTGATAACAAAAATAAGACTTGAATACACATGATTTCTGAATGGTACCGGTGTAGAACATACTAGAACAGCACGGTATTGTTATCTATTATATATTGTCTAGTGTTCTGTCTACAGGTCAGGCCAGGCTCTTACCTGGTAGATGGTAGGGAGACTCAGTACTCCTAGTGCAAAATATCTCTACCTCGGACCTGACGTCCTTCTTCTACATCATCACTAGACTAGAGTGACGCTGTACTCTCTTCCTCGTAAGCTGGTTTCAAAGGCTGCAGACGCGCCCATTGGCCAGTGTCTGGCCTATATGTAAACGATACACGTAAAACAAACCGTAATTGAAGAGGAGCAAGGCAAGACAAATATTGTTGGGCAAACATTGAACAGTGTTTCGTGTCAATACAATGTTTGCGTGGCTGTTTGTTCTACTCTATTCGTTATGTACGGAGTTTAAAATTGTTTGTCTGTTTGAATTCGACTGCCTCTTTGGTCGTGTGGTTGCAAGTGTGACAGCCAATCAAGAGTTCCTGGGTTCGAACCCCGGGTCGGGTACTATTGGACTTTTCTAAGTTAGATTTTCTAGTTGCGGCTCGGAGTCTGGAAACGTGCCCGGTTTATGGCAATATGCTCACAACTTATTCCATAATAGGACGTGAACATAACTGGTGAGACGTAGGAGTAGCTTACACTCCTCTGTCTATCTCTTGGAGGAACACAGACGTGATGTTACGTTATTTTATTTAATTTCCCCAATAGATAATATAATTGCTGAATTTAATTAGTCTATAATGTAAAAAGTGGGCCATTCGGGCCATGATAACACGGAAAATGTGCTAAGTGCATAGTGGGAGCGCTTCGCGATTCATCAATTGTAATATGTAAAAATTGCAAATTGATCCTTTTGTAACATCATTTTAACCAAGAATAAAATAAATAAAACAACCTATATTTTTGATAACACAATGTATTAATATATCAATGTGGAATGTTCACAGATTTTATACAACACATACATAGGTACTACTTTCCTTTACAATACAAAAACAACGTGTATTAATAAAACATGAATTGCCTAAAAATAGCCAGCAACGAAAAATCAAAAAACATTCAAAATTTCAAGCAATTACTCTCACAAAAAGCTCCAGCAAAGCAAAAACCTGCAAAATTGATAGAGCGAAAATCATCAATTATTATACATTATTAAACATTGTGAATGTAATTAAAAATGACAAATTGTTGCCATTTCGTAGGCAATTGACCAGTGCAAGCTATGACCACCCAAGTTCAGCACAGGACTTAATAGATATAATATAAGAAGTAAAACTTATCCTGCATTTAAAATAAATATATATAAAAAACTTGAGAAAAGAGAAAATTTGGTCTTCATATTATTTCTTTTAAAAAATGCAAAAAATAATAATATTCATTCAACCAACAGATGCCCTTCTATAATTCATAATGAGGGTAGGGGAACGCTGGCCGCGCGTCAGTCAGTGCGCGGCGCGCGAGCGCTACGGACGTGCCTTCGCGCGCTCTCTTATACTGAACCAATAATAATTAATTTTGGTCACTTCGCATCTGTTTTTACTTCTAAACACGATAATACAAAGCACACAAATTTATTTTAAAGAAAACTTGACATATTATTCATTGTTCGTAATTTCTCCACATATCAACATATTGTTCACAAACATACAAATAAACACAAACTTAGTAATACGTAACTAAATTTACAACAATAGTAAATACATATTATTAATTTTATATATTACACTTGTACACTTTACATAACTAAACTTAAACTTTTGAGGTTTGAGTAAATATTTAACTAAACCTCTTTAAATCACACGTTAAACGTATTCAAATATGGAATATTATATAAAGAAGGAAAATAGAGTAGCCATTTTATTTATTAGCGATAAGTAAGAATTACCATTACAAGAAAAACTTACCAGATTTAATATTTAAGTGTAATAATTAACTTAGAATGCATTTCAAGGACACGAATATAGGAGAGGCACGCGAGGTCTGTAAGGATAAAGGTATTTTGGGCTCCGTACTCGCTGCCCACCTCGTAAGTTATTTAACGTGATAAAATAATAGGTATATCCTCAGTCGGCACTACTGGGATAGAGTGCAGAGCCATTTCTGTTTAAAGGACAACACTTGCATCTGTGCCCCAGCACATCACACCCTTCAAGCACATATAAGAGTGCCTTCATACATTACGATCCTACTTCAATGGCTCCTCAGGAGTGTGCCTCAGACGTGTCCAATGCAACTGTTGCAGCTAGCCAGGAGATCAAACGCAAGGTCTAAACCGAATCGACTCCTGCCCGAAGTAAAGCATACTGGCGTTATTGTATTACGAGGTTAAAAACCCACCGATTGTCTTTAAAAAATGTTGTATTATTCTTACTAAGCTTAGGCGTACAGCAATAGTATAACTTCACAATAAGAAGAAAGGAATGGTATATAATCTATATTCGACCAACCGGCTCTCCATCGTGTTTGTAATGTTCTTTGTTCCGCTTTTACAAAAAAGAACAAAATAAAGTAGTACAAAATATTGCCCACTCATTTTGTGTCATTAATTTCATAGCAAATATAAATACTACATGTAAACACGATGTGTCGTAGGTTGGCCTACTTAGGTCTTTCAAGGTCTACGGCGGTCTACTACGGTCTACTGCGATTCTCCTAACAAACGACCGGTCTACTTCAGATCCACGTCATCACCGAGTAGATCTTCGCACTCCTTCTCCCATTTATCGTCAGTATTCTTATCCGCCACCACCTCGTACTCCTTCAGTTCGGCCTCTAATTCTTTCTCCCATTGCTCTGTAAATTTTACAAAAATAAATTAATAATAGTTCAACTTCACATTAGCAGTAATTAAAACATAATATTTACAATACCTGTTCATAGACGCTACCGGAGTTCGAAGGGATAAAGGTGACCAAAACCAAACAGACTATACGATACTTTCAAACAGAAATTTACATCGAAATGACAAGACCAATGTTATTTTAGAATAATATAATTATTTCAATTCATAATAACTAACTATAAATGCCAGTTATCAACTAATATGTCGTAATTCACTAAACATTTTTTTTTGTTCAAGTATTGACAATAGAAAGTGTTAATACTTTTTATGTTGTCGCTACAGTAAAGTACAGGGCGTAACTTTCCATCTAGACAATCCACTAACGAGTTATACTGGATGTTAATAGTTGTTAAACGTTATTTAAACGATCGTGGAAGCGGTGAAAATACCACGAAGAGAAGTTGACAACCTTGTCATTTTATCAATCCGTTATGCTATTAATACAGAGAACCCAGTAGACGAACTTGTTGAACGCATCCAATCCATTTTTAACGCATTCGGCTACATACCATCTCTACATCGTCCGATCAGCTCTTTGAGCAATACCTTTGAACCATCCATCAAATGTTGCACACAGTTCGTCTACCCAACTATCCGTACGATAATAACCACAAATCATCATTAACACTAGCATCCATAGTTTTAGTAAACAACATTGAGATCAAAAACATCAATAGAGAGGGGGGTTAAATACCATTTTCCTTAATCACCACTAGAACACCGAATAAATATTTCATTAATAATAATAATCATACATTACATACAGAAGTTATTTGTCCTGCGAACCGATCACACGTACATATATGATTATTGCTACGAATACTCTGAAGCTACTCGAGGAATGAAAGCGGCGAGATCGGCAACAGTTACTAGGCCTGTACTATATCACCTTGTCACATACGTTCGATGTCGTCGCACGAACGTACCAAACCATACCAACCGACGAACTAACTCTACACAACATTATAAACACCAGATTAATACGAATTTCATTATCATTATCAATATAATAGAAGTTACAACGGTTGTACACAATTATAAAACGACTCGCGGGTGATGGATGGTAGTGTCGTCACGCACACTGGGAAACTGGGAACGGTAATCAACGCTATCGATGTCGGAATGTTTAATTGACTGTCACCCATAAGTGACATGTCGCGGCTGTAGATGTCCATGATACATACGGACCAACCAAATCAATACTCGATGATTCCAAGAGTTTAAACATTTACGAATATTTCATCGAAGACCTACATAAAGATGTAGAAATATTAACGTGTGAAGCGATCATATTATTCGACACCAACATCGACATAAGTTGATATAGTGTTTTCATATGCGCCAGTAGTGATGTTTCACACTCAATATGTTAAGAACAGGTTGCAATCTTTTTAAACTGACTGTATCCGTAAGACTTCGACTGAGATTTCATAGATCAGATTGACAAACAACTGTCTGCGAATAAATGATTGACAATCTTCATTCATTAGTAATGAGTTTGATAACATATTTATATATACATACATATAAAGAACACACATATAAAGACCAGTTTCAACATTGCTACAACGCGTTCAATAGTAAAACAATATATGAAGGAAAAAAAAGGCACGCTACCAAATCAAAACCAACTTTGAGAAATATAAAAAAGCAGAAGAGAAACAGAAATCACGCAAAACAGCACGCAGCCACCTCAAGCGGAATATAATTGAAAGTGAAGATACAGAACTCATAATAAGGGTAGCAATGTTCAAACCTCCGAAGGAGTAGGTATAAACAGTTCAACTCTACGGAACAGAGATACAATGTATGTGAGATACTATATTAAATTTATGGCCTTATTTACTTATACATATATATAACATTCACTATGAATTAAGAATCCATTGAGAGATATTTTAATAAATTTGTTTACGTCAGAAATGCAGTTACTGTGAAATAACCTAAGGGCGATCGGTAAAATATAAATATAATATCTCTATAATACCATCTATATAATTAACAACGAAGCACTCATCCAAATTTGATAAAGACATCGCTCTGAAAATAGACGTGGAAAATTTAAACAGCTATAGATGAGGCCGGTAACATAAATATAATTTTGATACATCTCGTACAATCAACGTACATATTAGAAGTTATATTGTCATTACTATAACATCAATAAACGACACACGACATAAAGAGAACGAGGATATGATATAATAGTGATATAGAAATATACAAGTCACGCATAAAACAACGGGTCTCGAACAGTAGTAAATTCTATAAGAATGTAACTTGGAAACAATAATGAAGATTAGTGAAGGGACTAACAGTGAAAGGAGCAACACAGCTTGAGACAATAATGCCAGAATACACAGTACAAATCATATCATCATTATCAATAATTATATCAAGCATATACACCAAGTTACAAGTGTTAAGTGAGCCGAAGACGATGTTGAGCGGTAAACATTTGCTTTTTAACATACTTTTTTTTATTTCATTTTATATATTGTACCGTTTTGATATCAATATATTTTTTAATTTGCTCCGCTAAATCAATGTACACATATCTATCACTACTCAGTGTGATAATCCTACACGTGATCCATTAATACAATATCATTATTGTGGCATTATTTTGTCAAGATCGTAGGTAATAATTTCACACGAGAAGAACCCATTACAAAAGTAATTCATTAGGCTTAACGCAAGCATCGTAGTTTGATATTCGGGTTGGCAAATGTACAATCCATCATAGGAACTGAAATGAAGATAGCTTGCTGGAGCGGCTAAAGAACTCGGAATGACAAAACAGCGGCTAGTTTTAATCGAAAATAAATTAATTTCCAAGCTCAACGCGTCTATAGCAGGAGCCGATGTCATAATAGTGTTAGCAACGAATTCATGTGAATGGATAAAAGGTTCCGGAATGGATCGTATATTTTTCACCCGAGATGTTACGTCAATATTAGTGACTGCAGATGCTCCTTGCTTGTCCGTGCGTCTCGCTTAAGCTGCATTCCAAGGATGGAAAAAAAACATGTTTAGAAACACACCATACACAAGATAACATAGTGATTCCTGTTTTGATTTATGTGGATGATTGTGTGATTACGAGACAAAAGAAGATGCGCTTCATCTGAGTTCTTGTACCTAAAATATGTAGTGAACGGGAATCAAAGTAACATTGTAACCTCTGAGACCAGCTACACGTACGTTGTCAAGATATAAAGATGAAATATTGTTGGACCATAGTAGAAGATTACAAAATAGTGAACTGGAAACTACTTCATGTATTCCATTTTATTAATAGAAAAAAGTGAAGTAGTGTTAAATAGGAATGAAAAAAATATATGCAATAATCAAAGAGTGAACGGCTCACGATGCTCGATGTGAATATGTACAGTAGAAGTGTAAGCATGCTGATAATATGTTAATTTCTCAAAGTTGGTTATAAGTCGTATTAATCAATCGACCGATAGAAATCATAGCGACGCGACAAAACAAAATGATATCAAAGAAAACAATACACGACGATGGAAATGAATACAAGCGAGGAGGGTGAACTGAGAGTAAGTTTCAATTTCAAAACAAAGTATCATTTTGATCCGAACGAATTAATTTATCAATACAAGAGAGTCATTGACTATTTATCATTTGTAGCAAATATTGACGCAACCAATGTCTCGCGAGGCTGCGACACTGTTCAACAACACTGATTAGTATTAGTCAAACATATCATAAAAATATATGAGAAATTTTTAATCACTGCTATCAATTCTGCTACGATGAAGAAGGCCTATTTAGGCTTCGCAGTTACGTACAATGTTATCGAAGCAGCGTTAATGGTGATAACATTCGAGTTAAAGCATGACGTTAAATATATTACATATCAAGAGGCTTACCGTCGTCGTTCTCTCTATCGACTTTCAACGACTTAATGCGTTTCTTTGCATCCTCTATTGATTGCTGCGATGTTTTCTCTTTAGCACTAAGACTCTCGTCCGTGGACGTTTCATCTGTCGATATGATGGAGGAGGAGGGAAAAAACATAAGTCGTAAAAACAAAATAAATGGTAAACAAAATAAAAGAAAAAAATTAAGAACAACTAAATGACATGGTCACTAGTGGATGATGTAATAGCAAATTCGGTAGGTACACAATTTTGATTCATAGCACTTAGCAAGTTAAATGCGTTCATCTGTCGACGAAATTACCTGATCACAATTTTTTTAACACTATGCCTGTAAGATTAGTTGGCTTGTGTAGAAAAAGAAAATAAAACCTAGAGAAATCAAAGAAAATCTTCAAAAGCTGAAGATATGCCACGTTCGTACGTACATACTAAAATGTATAATGGCCATTGTTGTCTTTTCTTGCGTTAAGACAGACAGAGACGCAGTACTCCAAAACCAACATTAAAAGTGGTGATAAAATTATAAAAAAATTTATTAATCCAGACCCGGTGACAAGTTCTCCCTGAGCATAAGAAAACATGACATGCGACATATCCTCAACTGTATCGGTCTACATTTACTAGTAAAAAGGAATCAGGTGCTGAAGTGGTTGGCGCACGTACCCTGCGAGTCGTCGGCGCTGGGCTGGCGGCCGGCGGCGGCGTCGGCCTCGTTGGCCTGGCAGATCAGTGACAGGCGGTAGAAATAGTTCCGCCAGAAGTTCTCCTCCGTGATCCTGGAACGGATCACCCTCTCAACAACGGACGTCTTATGTCTTTAGTCTCAGCTCCTAGGAGATTTTCCCAATATGACACCACGGATTTAGCCCTAAATACTACTAGACATTTCTTCAAGATTACTTTATACGTGATTTATATGATCTGTAGGCGTTACGAGGCACATGTATGCATGCATGCAAATATCTATATATTTACTAGCAACGTACTTTGAAAGAAATATAGAACAAATTTGGTAATAAATATAAAATTTCTTTACATTTTTCAATTGTAGATTTTAAGAAACCTATTGGCACTGATATCTGATTTCGTAAAGACTACCAGAGGACTGGAAGACAATAAAAAAAATCTTGTGACTTAAAGAATCTGTTTTCCACATACACAGCGCATAAGAGAAAGAAGAAAATGTAAAAGAATTTAAACTTACACTTTGGGCACAAGGTCGAAGCGCATCTTGGAGAGGTTGGTGTCCTCGGCCATGATGGCGACCGCCACTGGATACATTTTGTCGTAGTCGAAGTCGAACTCGACGCCGGCCGGCGGGGCGCGAACGAAGTTCCGACGATCCTGGAACGGAAGATGGATCCTTAGCTGACGAAGGATTCTTTGTCTAGGATTATACAGTACATACACTAAGGGAATTACAGGCGAAAACTCTATTTGGGGACGTCTACGCCCAGAAACGGATTGAGATAGGTTGACGATGGTGATAGCAAAGGCCAACAATTAATATCAGTGACAGTGACTTCGTATTATGTACGGAGAGAGCGATGAATGTGGAAGACACGCAAGAGGCAGGGCAGATATTTGGCACTGCGAGCAATCTGCTCTGGCCGGAAGGGAAGAATTATACATCTTGATTATATAATAATAACTTCGCATTAGAAGTTACAACACATATTGAACCATACATACATACGTACGACATTAAGTACTTCTGTAATTTAAATAGATGTATAGAAATCTTTCTAATTCCTTACAGTAGACAGCGAGAGGCACTCCTCCTTGAGTGCGGCTTCGTTGGGTGCGCCGACCCACGGGGGCACGGCCGCGGCGCCGCTGCCGCCCTGGCCTTTGATGAAGGCGTCCTGCTCGCGGTTCAACTCGCCCAGGAGACTCTGCGAACAAGAACAGCAGCATCTTTTAAATTTGCGTCATCTTATAGTCAACCTTTACTGGCTAGAGGCAGGGCATTTTTTGAACTTATTCCTAGTTTCTCGCAATTTTAGGTTAGGTTCTAACGTAACTAACATGGTAACGTAACTTGGAACCACGAATACGGAGGGTATAACAATATTACTTGTATAACGTTAACCCACTTTTATAATTATATCATTTTTTTTGTGTACTACCTAAGTAACTAGATGGTAATCTCATAATATAACGTAACCTTTGTACCTACGCCCGATATTATATTGTTCTTATGTTACGATTTCTCAGTAAGTGAATTATGTTAATTCTTTATGAG